>VMDO01025402.1:0-28296 GCA_007922755.1 Pedetes capensis
TATTAAAAATAGTGCATGTATAGTAATCAATCTCTACACAAATATCTATATTCTGTATATTAAGCTAAACCTGAGTTCCCAATGATGTGTCCAGTCCTTTACTGTGTGGATCAAAATTCACTTTTAAAATAAATACACCTTTCTGAGTAGCCTTTTAAATTAAAAAACCCAAGTCATAAGAAATTTAAAACCTAAAATTATTTGTAATAAGGGTATTCCAAAGTGGTTTAGCATCTTTGATGAGATGGATGAATATTTTTTAAAAACTGCAACATAAATTAATATACCTGATTGGAACCATTCTTGCCTATTTGGAATTAGGGAATTTTTTTTTTTTTTTTTTTTTTTTTTACAAAGTGTAATATATACAGCCTGGGAAAGAACTCTTCTGTGGGCTCAGTCTGTGTTTATTCACTTGTTTATCCATCTCCTTGTGCCTGGAACCTGAATCTTGGGCAAGGATGGCCCAAGCCTCGGTGGTGACTCCCCCAATTTTCAGCTTTAGGGTCAATACTGTGAATGCTCTCAGAACGCAGATGAGGGCTGGGGGCTTCAGGGCATCCAGGTGGCTACCAGACCAGCACTCCAAGACCTAACTTGTCCAGGAATTTGCTGTTCCCACCATGGCCTGTGCATTTCCCCGTAGGCAGACCAGTCCACCTCTGGGCCCGATCTTCTAACATATCCAACTGGCCCTGTAGGTGGAGCTGTTTTCTTGCCCAGCATGCATTCTACCAATGCCCTTGGTTTTAAGGATTTCCTGGGGACCTGGTGCAGTGGCACACGCCTGTCATCCCAGTGACTTGGGAGGTTGAGGCAGGGGATCATGTGTTTGAGGCCAGAGGTAGGCTGCATAACTTAGTGAGACCCTGTCTCAAAATAAAAAATACAAAAGGGGCTGAAGGTCCAGCTCTGTGGTAGAGTACTTTTGAAGTATGCCCAAGGCCCTGGATTCAACTCCCAAATTCCATTAAAAAAAAATCCAGTGGGATCTGGTTTGCATAGGATGGGAGGCGTGGTGTTGTTAGGAACCCTGTGGTACCACTGGGGTCAGCTCTTCCCAAGCCTATGGCCCTGGGTGCAGGAGCTGCCTCTGACAGCTGCTTCTCCTCACCTCATCACCTGGTCCTTTCCAGAAAACAGCATTTTAAAATGGCTGCAGGACGCCTCCATGTGGGGTAGCTTAGAGGTACGGGTGGCTGTCTGAGTCCACCCACTGCAGATCTCCAGGGCTGCATGCATGGATTCAGTTAACCATGAGCCAAAAGTGCTTAGAAAAAAAGTTCCAGAAAGTTCCAAAGGCAAAATTTTTGAATTTTCCATGTGCATAGCAGCATGCTGAATCCACAAGAATGAAGTGGTGGGTGGGCTTGTGGCCCTGGTGTGGCCCTGGTGGCTGCCTTCAATTCCACAGATCCTCAGCTCTCTCTCCAGCACCCACTGTTTGATTGCCCACTGGGGTTCCATGCATGTTCCACGTAGTCAGGCCAACTATTGTTGTGTTTGCACTGGACATGTGTGGGTCATCTTTTCTCTTGTTATTATCCCCTAAGTAATATGATATAACAACCATATACATAGTGCTTAGGTTATATTATATATCATAAATAATCTCGACGTGATTGAAAATATGTGGAAGGATGTGATATGTTATATGCAGATACTCTGCCTTTTTCTGTAAGGGACTTGAGCATCCATAGATTTCGGTGTCCATGCCGGGTAGGCTGTCTTGGAACTAGTTCCTTTTGGACACTCTGTGTGTTAGTTATTTTTTATAACAGCTGTGATCAAAATACCTGAGAAAACAGCTAAAAGGAGGCAGGATTAATTTTAGCTCATGGTTCAGAAGTCTTGTCCATCAGGGCAGGGAGAGGGTGGCCTAGACTAAGAGCAGATCACATCTTGGCAGACAGGAAGTAGAGCTGAGCAGTGACAGGAAGGAACCAAGGCAAGACACAACCCTCAAGGACACACTCCAGTGACCTCCTTTCTCCAACCTGTTTCACCTTCCACAGCTCCACCACCTCCCAATCTATTCATGTTCGGATCCATCAGTGGATTAATCCAGTCAAAAGGTCAGCGCTTTCATGATCTAATCATCTCTGGAGATGCCCTCACAGACACACCCAAAAGTGTGCCTTACCAATCTCCCAGGACCCTCTCAATCTGATCAAGTTGACAGTCAAAGTTCACCATCACATTGAGGGTCAACTATATGCCAAAGAAGATGTCCCGTGTGTTCTGTGCCAGACTTTGACGGGTCCCTGGGGATGTGGAGGCGTGGTGTGTGAAGTGTGTGCAGTATCACACTCACACACGTGCACACCATTTGGTGTGTTCATGGACCGCCTCCTGGAGCACTGTTGGTTCCTCATGGAGGATCCCACTGTCAACGGGCAATAGGCAGTGTCAGGAGCTGGGAGAGAGGAACACATGTTAGGAAACGATCTGATTTGAAACCGGTTCGATGTACCTCCCTGTCTTCGGACAATCACCTTGTCTCCCTGAGCCCACGTTTCCACGTTTCTCATGTCGAGATTATTACTTCTCTCTGCCATGCAGCTGGCCATTGTGAGGACCCATTGAGGCAGCTCCCATTCATGTCCCTTCAGCTCTGGGTGCCAAAATGCTCTTCTCCAGGACAATACTGGAGGCTGGCCACCCAGCCGCTCCCTGCTCTCTCCTCCACCGCCTCACAGCCATTAGGAGAGTCAGTGAAGCCCCATCGCCACCGCCCCATCCTTTCCACGAAAGCAGCTGCCCACAGCGCTGAGCCAGCCGTAATGAATGGATGGCTCGCCTCAAGGGCAAGCATTTCCCCCTCGCCCTTAGGTACAGGAGAGAACGGATATTTCCACCATAGCAAGTATGAAAAATATCTCATTCCCCCACTTTTGCTACAAACAATGTACGACTCGCTTTCTCCTTACCCCTCTTGACCCTCCACACTGTATACATATTTATATATTATTCATAGTGGATTAAAAATGAATGTGCTCTTTAGCAAGCCTCTACGGCACGGTGACAATACAAATTAACGTATGATGTACTTACTTTTCGTGTGGCAGTGATGGGAAATGTTGATGGCCTCGGAGTGAGAGGTGGAGAGAGGAGAGTGGAGGCGCCCATCTGGCACCATCCAAGCTCGGCCAGCTACAGTAGATGGGGGCTGGGGGTGCTGTGGGCCACTGCATTGCTGCGGTGCTAGAAAGTGCTGGCCCCCTCTTTTCTCCCATGGAAGGAGGCACCGACTTCCCGTGGACCCCATGAGCTGGCAATTGCCACCTCCCACACTTAGCCTCTCCTCAACGCTGATCTGTCCTCAGGAGCCTGCACTGGTCCCGGGTCCAGCAGGTCCCCCTCCCTGTGGTGGCATCGAATGTTCTTTCTCCCTGTCCCCTCTCATGGCTGCCTCTCACTTATATGTTTCTTGGCTTGAAAACTATGTGATGGACTCCAGGCATGTGCTTGGATGGGAACAAGAAATAATGCCAGCAAACAAAAAAACAAACAGAAAGCCCAAACCAAAGCCCATTGCCTGTCCCAGTGAAATTAACAGTCTGCCTGGTGGCGGAACCAGCTGTGATTGTTTTATTTGTTCAGCTACCAATGGCAGAAGCTGTATTAGGTTTGCTGTTGTGGGTCTTATGGCCATTGTGGGGGCTTGGGATAATTAGGGAAGGCTTCAGCAGACAGAGATTGGCCAGTCTGAGGACTGAAGGATGAGACATGTCATGAGATGAGGCAGAGGCGGAAAATTTCCATACTGAGGGAATCGGGAAGGACTGTGCAAAGGTCCTGAGGCAGGAAGAAGCATAAAGCATTGGAGAATAGAGAGAAGCCTTATACATCCAGAGGGAGCAATCTGAGGGGGACAGGGCTTTGAGGGAGAGGAGGATGGAGGGATACTTCTACTTGGGGGCTCCTCTTCCTCCTGGCTAGGCTCCTGGAACCCCTAAATCACCTCTATCATATCATAAGGTACATTTTCTCAAAGTGCTGTTCAGATCCAGCCCCTCTACAGCCCTGGCCCTGTCATTTACGAGAGTTCCTTAGAGCAGCAACTGTTAACAACTTGTTCCTTTGGACTTTGGAAGTCTCCCGATTTCCCAAAGCCCCATTCAGAGGTCAGTACTTGAAGGAGAGACAACCCTTTAGTTTCAATCAAACCACCTATGAGCAGCTGGCATCCAACAGCAGCTAATAAAGACTTGTCAAATCAGTGCTCTTTTTATTTGTTCTCATTTCCAGTTCTGGAGGGTGAACCCAGGGCCTCACACATGCTAGGAACGTGCTCTACCACTGAGCTGCACCCTCAGCCCCTTTCTTGTTTTTTATTTTTGGAACAGGGTCTTGCTAAGCTGCTCAGGTTGCCTCTGGCCTCAAACCTGTGATCTTCTTGCCTCAGCACCTTGACTTCCTGGGATCACAGGCATGTGCCATGGTGCCCAATTAAAATCAGTGCTGTGATGAGGAGCAAAGCCCAGCCTCCCCTAACTGAGCCTACCCATAAGGACATCAAGGAAGACAGTGGCCACAGCGACGACTTGAACTGGATATGGCACAGCATGTTGTCACTCACAACATGTCATGTCATCCCCTTGGGTGCCCACAACATTGCTCAGGGGCAGGCATTAGCAGGATCCCCTCAGGTCTGAGGCTGCATCATCTGCAGCTCTGAGAAGTCAAGCTTCCCCGTCAAGGTCAGAGAGGAGGCTGACAGATGGGGTGTTAAGCAGCTTACCAACCCCATGCAGGAAGAAAGTGATGGTCAGTTTCCAGGCTCATCACCAGACCTGACCCTTTCCACTGCCACAGAGGACTGGGGATGCCCCAGAGAAAGTGATGATGGCAGTGCGAGGGAGCCCTGGGTGTGCGGATCTGGGCCAAGTTCAGCCCTGGCCTGGGAAAGTTTGCAGTGGGATCAAGCTTGGCAGAAGCCCCTGCCTTGCTCCTCTTTTCTGGTGGGGACTGAGCGGAGTGGCTCCTTGCTCTCTTAGATTTGAGGCTGTTGGGTTCAGTTCTACATTTGATATCCTGCTTTTTAGGAGAGTCCCCAGAAAGGGCAGTACCACCCCCCAAAAAATCCTGAAAACCATCAGCCATTGAAAACCCTATGAGTGTCGCTGTGAGTCAGACCTGACTCGATGGCACCTAACAGCAACAGCAAGCTTTTAGAGGTTGATTTACATCACCAGGTCTTCATGGCTAGCTGCAGACACAGGGAACCATGAAGCCCATCGCTAGTCTGCCAAGATGGTCCAGGGAGCGTGGCTGGTCTTTGGGGCATTGGGAGGCCACTGGGGAGCTGCCCTGTCACCCAGAGGGCTACAGTGCCTTCTCTGCTGACACAATGACCTGCTTCCATTTAGAGATCTGACTCCCTCCAAGTCCACGTCAATTGAAGATCAGAAAGCTCCTAGCAGATCTGCTCGGGCCTCTCTGGCTGCCTCTGGCTGCAGGTGACCCCTTCCTCTGTCCAACTCCTGGAGACACAGCAAAGTGTGCGGAGGAGCCTCCGCTGCCAGGGTTTGTTCTCTTGCTGTGTTCTCTTGCCCAAGGCCGGCAGACCTTCGCATCACTGTGTTTGTGCCAATGTCAGGGGCTTCACAGGCATGGTGGGAAGAGAAGTGTGAACTTTTTCTTCCTGATTTAGCTGGACTCAGAAATCTGTTGTTGCTAGGTGCTGTGGAGTTGGGTCCAACGCAGAGCCACCCTTAAGTACAGTAGAACGAAACACTACCCGGCACTGTGCCATGCCCATGGTCTTTTTTGTTTGAGGCCATTGTTGCAGTTATTATGTTTCTTCTCATTTTGAGTCATGCTGTATCAGCAAAAGGAGGTCCCTGGGGCTTTACTCCATTCCCACCATTGAGCTCAACTCTGCTTTGAGGAGGCAGCTCTTCCTGAGTTGTTTCTGGAATGCCTTCCAGCCTTGGGGAGGAGCTCATTTTCTGGCACTCTATCTGACAGTGATTTTTCTGCTGTTCAAAGAGTTCTTAGTGGCCAATTGTTTTGGGAATGGGCTGCCAGGTCCTTCTCCCTACTCCATTGTTGTTAGGTGCTGTCGAGTTGGTATCTGACTCATAGCGACCCTCAAAGAGTTTTCAATGGCTGACTGTTTCAGGATTGCCTTGGGAGTGGATTGCCAGGTCCTTCTCCCATTTTTGCAGTGCTGGGAATTGAACTCAGGACCTCAGAGACTGAAGCACAGAGATCTACCAACTGAGCTAAATCCCAGCCCCCCTACTCCATAGACTGTCAAAAAGTGCTTTGCACAATAACAGCTCTCTGTTATTGTTTGAGAATCAGAGTTCCCAACCCCGAAGGATCAGCCTTCTGCTTAAGCTGGACTGCTGGGAGATTATGATGCCTTGTTCTGGACACATCTTGGCTTCTTCAGTCACCTTCTAAAAGGTGGACACCTTGTTTCTTCACAGCATCTACCTGCTCATTGGCCTGGCGGGATCTTTCTAGCCAACAAATCAGAAGGATATGCGTGTATAAGTGACATTCTGCATAAAACAAAATGCACTACAATTACATATAAAGTAATTCAGCATGTGTATTTTTGTTAGGGGGCGGGGATTTAGCTCAGTTGGTAGAGCGCTACAGTCTCTGAGGTCCCGAGTTCAATTCCCAGCACCACAAAAATGGGAGAAGGGCATGGCAATCCACTCCCAAAGCAATCCCGAAACAGCCAGCCATTGAAAACCTTATAAAGGTTGCTATGAGTCAGATACTGACTCGATGGCACCTAACAACAACAATTGTTGTTAGATGTAGTGAAATTGGGTCTGCCTCATAACAACCCTATGTACAACAGAATGAAACCCTCCCTGACTCTTTCCCATGCTTCTATCTCAGTACTTCTCTGCTATTCATAGGGTTTTCGATGGTGGATTATTTCTGGAGTGGGCTGCCAGGTCCTTACACCTATCCTGCAGCACCTGGTATTCCCAGGTGGTCTCCCATCCAAGGACTAATCAGGCTCGACCCTATTTAGAGCTTCTGAGATCAGACACCAGGGTGCTATGGCTGCAGACCACCATGTGTATGAATATGTAAAATATTATACATAACAAAATCCATTGTAACTCTGTACAGAGAAATAATGGTGTGTGTGTGTGTGTGTGTGTGTGTGTGTGTGTGTGTGTGTAACCCTACAAATATGCATTGCAGTTATAGTCCTTGGAAGGGATTTGGAGAAGTGAGGGGCTTGGGTGCTTGACACCCACTGGAACCATGTTTGAAATCAAGCCTTCCAGGTTTTCTGTATCTTAGTTTTCTTATCTGTACTATGGGACTGATATCACCCTTTGGCAGAATGGCTACAAAGTTCAAACATGAGGATAAATGTGAAGATGAATGCCAGCAACTGCAGAGTGAGACCTTTGGAATCTTTAGTAATTACCATAATTTTCTGCAGATTTCTACCTACAAGGCACATTGCAAGATCAGGAATTATTATGCTTCCAGTGTAGTGTACACTTCCATCTACAAGTATATGCATGCATGGCTTCTGAGACATTTACAAGTAGATTTCCATCTCACCAAAGTTTGAAAAAAGATTCAATAATGGTTTGACCTCTGGAGATCCAAGTATGCCAGAATGATCATACATCATCTTTGACTCTACCAAGAAGTAGACTCAAAATACAACCATAGGATAACATAATGATTCATATTTTAGAATCGATTGGTGGGGAAAATGTACTAAGTGCTTTTATATCAAGTTGGCCAATTCCAAAGGGCTCTCATTGCAAATAGAGGTGATGTGTGAGGGTCTCCACTTGGGATCCCAAGACTCCAGTTGCATGGCTTCGGTGGTGATGGAATTTGAAGAAAGGTTAGCTTGCAAAGTCTGTGGAGTAAAATTCCCAAATAATGTTATTATTCAGTAATGATACCGCAAGACAAAATAAATAGCTTTGGCAGATGAACAAAAACAGCTGAAAAGTGGAAAAACCCATTTGATCCCAGTGAATGGAAGTTGACTTATAAATAATACTCTGGTCGTTTCACTTCATAGTTCTGCTATTCTCCATGGAACCTGATATCAAGGGTTTTGGTTTTATTTTTAATTTCATTTGCTTATTATTTTGTGTTCTTAGGTCCAAAGACTTTTCATATTGATGTTGATATTTTCCATCAATAAATTACTCCCCCAGTTTTATCTGAGCCTTGGTTTTTAGGATGTTGGTCACCTCTTAACTGTGAGCTGTCACAGAACGAGCTGCTTTTCACGAGAAGGTAAAAGTACCACCCACTTAGAGAAACACTAGCCAAAACCATAAACATGTTTCTTAGCTCTCCAAGAAAGGAGCAAGAGTGTAGCCTTGGATGCCGCTGGAGGAGTGTTGGAGCTAAGGTTGGAGCTAAGACGCGGGTGTCTCAGCTTTGCCCTCAGGCCCTTTGGAGTTATCTCCACCTGCCCCTTCCTTCTGCAGGTACAAATGTGGTTTCAACTTTCTCCTGCTCAATACTTTTCCTTCCAGAAAACCTTGTGCCTTTCTGAGAGCTGGACACAGCTTAGTGTATGGAAGGATGGTAACTTCCTGAGTTGGATCATTGAGTCTGAGGGGGTTGATGTCATCTCTGAGCTGCCTAGCCAGGGAAGATCTCCTGAAACTCACTGAAGCCCAGGATGGTCCTGATGTAATTCTCTCATTGTGGTAGGGCTGTCCCCATCCAGAGTGCTACGAATTGGCATTTGTCTTAGTCTGTTTTCCATTGCCATCACAAAATTCTTGGGCTTGAGAACTTAATAAAGAAAAGAGGTTTATTTAGCTCCTTGTTCTGGAGATCCAAGAGCATGTGGCTGGCCTCTGTTTGGCTCTCATGTGGACCTTCTGGCTACAGCATAACACAGCAGACAGCATCATGGCAGAGCACATTCAAGAAGGAGAGGTCACATGGCTGGGCAAGAAGCAAGAGGGAATAGGGACCAGTTTGCTCCTGTATAATAACTCACTCTCCCAGGAGCTAACCAGGGTCCCAGGAGAACTACATTAATTCCTTTGGACGGCAGCACCCCGAATGACCTAACTGCCTCCCACAAGGCTCCTCCTCTTAAAGGTCCCACCACCTCTCAACATCACCACACGGGGACCAGCTTCATACATGAGCCTTTAGGGAACACACTCAAGTTGCATCCATACCACAGCAGCATCCTAATTCCACCCTCTAGCTACACCCTAACTCCAAGGTGATCAGGAACAAGGACCAGTGACCTTCCCTGTACAACCCTAAGTCTATATTAGCGATATAAGCTCAACTTCCTTCCCCACCCACCCAGTGCCTTCTCTGTTTCCGCAGGAGAAATGGCCAAGCCCCAAGCGTAGAACTGGGGAGCATGAAGCTGGAGGGGCGCCACACTGGCAAATCTTTCTCTTTCCTACCAGCTGTGGTGCCGACTCTTGCTCCTCCCTGTCTATTCCCTTCTTGCTTTGGTGGAATGTCAGGAAGGGCTAAAGGCGAATGTGTTTTCCCTTCTTAGCTCCAACACCCAACAGTTTGCACATTGGCTTTTGCAAGTGGGAAAGTTAATCAAATGGATACTTCTGACTGGTACAACCACAGAAACAAAAGCAACAGAAACTCTATCCCCAAAATTGCCCTTCTTTCAAACGAAGGCATGGTGAAGCAGGAGGCCAGTCAGTAGCTCAGGCCCTTCCTCAACCTGCCTGGTGCTGGGCTCTGCATGGGTGATGTTGGGATGGTTTGGCTTCTGATCCGGGAATGCAGAGCCTCTTGGGGGACCCTAAAGCAGGCAGCCTGTTGAGCAGAGCCTTTAAAGAGGAGTGGGCTGTGGCCTGCAGAGAATGGAAATGGCCTTTCAGGCAGGGGTTAGAGAAACCCTGAGGAATGGTGCCCAAGTGGAGCGCCATGGGGTGCTGGGTTTGCTGACAGCTGAGGAGTGATGTCTACAGGAGCCTGGAGAGATGGTGGTGTTGGCTGTGAAGGTCCTGAGGATCCCTAGGGGAGGTGGCCACCATGGACTTGGGGCAGAGAGATCGCAGACTGAGCTTTTCCTCTGAGCAATCACTCTGGTGCCCGGGGCGGGGGAAGGGCTTGGAGGGGAAAGTGGAGACATGAGGGATTTTCTGGAGATTTCCATTCTCACCATCCAAGAAAGAGCTGGTACGCAGCACCATGCTGGCCAGAGCCACCATGTAGAACAGATTGGTCCTTGGAGACTAGTAGGCTGCGAGGGGAAAAGTAGAGAGTGCCCCCAGGTGGCCACCAAGAAAGGGGCCAGAGTGGAGCCTTGGGTGCCTCTGGGGGAGCATGCGCTCAGGCTCCCACAAGAGGTGGCGTCCAGTGTTTCAGGAACAAGAGTGATTTGCTAAGTTGGTGCACTGGATTTCTGGGATGATCGTTCCAGAAAAAGTGCTGCCGTTGTTTGGATATTTTGGTGGTGAAGTGGGGGGGGCTGGTTTTTCTGAGCCTGTGAAGTCAGGCCTTGGGTTCTGACCTCGAGCTTTCAGGAACGGAGCACCTGCACCTTCTCTAGGTCAGAGGGAGTGAATTTGCTCCACTGCAATTTCCCCATGCAGAGACCCTTCTGGGTTTCCATGATGGCAGAGTGGAAGTGTGGTTGCTGTGCACGAGGGCAGAGAGATCAAAGTAACTGGGAGTAACTGGGCTTCTGTGAGAATCTATCCTGTGTTCTAGAGTGAAGCCTTTCTAGAAAAGTTCCATTTCAAAGGACCGCTATTCAAAATGCACCTGGCCTCGATGACCTGATCAGCTGGGTGCCAGCCTTGACACCTGCTGCCTTCTCCCCTAATACCTCAGTTTCCACACGTCCCTCCAGCTCAGTCCATCTGACTCTCCCTTGGAGCAAGGCTTGGTCAGCATGCCTCTCGCACCCCATCCTCCATGTTTGGTTTGCTCATCGAGAAAAGTTCATGGAAGGATAAGCGTATGAACTGGTAGTGTGCTGGGACCTAGGTAAGGTTCCCAGACGGAGGGAGTGGTGGGTTTTGTGTGGCACTGCAGGCAGTAAAGCGCACTTTGTCAGCCAGATCTGCCTAGGGTGTCTTTATACACAATCGGCAAGCTAAGAATGGATTTTATATTTAAAAAACAAAAAGGTTGGGAAAAAATACAAAAAAAAAACCAATTTCATCATACCTGAAAACAATATGGCATTCAAGTTCTGCTGTCTATAAGTAAAGTTTTGAATTTCAGCGGTAAAAAGTAGGGATAATTTGTTTCCTTTCTTTTTTTGTAAGAACGTACATGATATCATTGATTTTACCTCTTGACCTAAGCCATTTATGAACTACCTATTTATAAAACTACTTCCAGGTGTTGAGCACTTTCTCTTCCATCCCCTAAGAAGTGTGGACTAAAAACTGTGCCTAAAATGGAAAGTTTTCCTTCCTTCTTTCCTCTCTCCCTCCCTTTGTTTGTTTTCTTTCTTTCTTTCTCTCTTTCTTTCTTTCTTTCTTTCTTTCTTTCTTTCTTTCTCTCTTTCTTTCTTTCTTCTTTCTTTCTTTCTTTTCTTTTCCTTCTTCTTTCTTTTTCTTTTTTCTTTATTTTTCTTTTCTTTTCCTTTCATTTTCCTTCCTTCCTTCCTTCTTTCTTTCTTTCCTTCCTTCTTTTTTCTTTTTTTGGGGGCAGGACCTCACTATGAGATGTGTTCAAAAGATGTAGTAAATGTTTAAATTTTAAAAACGTATTACAGTAAAAGACACATTGCCATGAATCCCCCTCAATCCCTGCTCCTGGCTCCCCACTGTTCTTGCCACTGCCTGGAGCAGCTCTGAAGTCCTCTTCTGTGAAGGTCTTCAGTTGCACTATTGTGGCTGCCTCCATGTCCTCAATCAACTTGAAGGGTTTGCCTTCCATGGTCATTTTGACTTTGGGGAGAACGCAGAAGTCATACAGCGCCAGATGCAGTGAATAAGGTGGATGAGGATGCACCATAATGTTTCTATTTGACAAACATTGATGTAGCAGGAGTGATGTGAGAGGTGGAGCATTCTCATGATGGAGGATGAAACTGGAGACGCTCAGGAAAGAAGATTCCAGGACTGCCTCAGAAAGTGGCAAGAGTGATGGGATGTGTTTAGGAGCCAGGGGAGGATTTTGAGGGGGATTACTGGCATTATGTCTTTTACTATAATAGTTCTTTTTTGTTTTTTTTTGCAGTATTGGGTGTTGAACCCAGGGTCTCGAGTTTGCATTCTCTGCAAGTGCTGGACCACTGAGCTGCACCCTCAGCCCATTTTTTTTTTCTTTTTTACTTTTTGAGACAGGGTCTCGCCAAGTTATGCAGACTGCCTCTGCATAATTTACGATCCCCCTACCTCCGCCTCCCAGCTAATGGGATTACAGCTGCTGGGATTACAGGGTGTGCCACCGCGCCCAGCTAATAATTCTTTAAAAGTTTAAACATTCACTATATCTTTCCATCGCCTGCAGCTGTAGCCCTGTGGGATCCGATCCCGTCAGATCTTGGAAGCTAAGCAGGGTCGGGCCTGGTTAGTACCTGGATGGGAGACCACCTGGGAACACCAGAAGCTGTAGGCTTGGGAGAAGGACCTGGCAACCCCCTCCCAAAAATCAATCTGCCATTGAAAACCCTATGAACAGGAGAGAAACACTGACAATAGTGTTTCCCCTGTTGTACAGAGGGTTGTTATGAGTCGGATACCGACTCGACGGCACCTAACAACAACAACAACATATCTTTCTATCACACCTTGTATGTGGCCCAAGCTGGTCTCACACTCAAGATCCTCCTGCCTTAGCCTCACAAGTGCTGGGGTTATAGACTCCTGCTACTGTGCCCAGATCTTTTAGCAGGGTGCAGAGGTGCATGCCTGTCATCCCCTCAGCTCAGGAGGCAGAGGCAGGAGGATTGCAAATTTGAGGCTAGAGGTAGACTGCGTAATTTAGGGAGACCTTATCTCAAGATAAAAAATAAAAAGGCAGCTATAAGTGTAGCTCAGTGTTGAATGCTTACAAAGTACAAGGCCCCGAGTTCAACCCCCTGTCATTGTTAGGTACCCTCAAGTCATTTCTGACTCATAGCGACCCTCATAGGATTTTCTGTGGCTTACTGTTTCAGGATTGCCTCCGGAGTGGAGTGCCATGTTCTTCTCCCATTTTTACCGAGCTGGGAATTGAACTCAGGACCTCAGAGACTGCAGAGCGACCCTCTACCCACTGAGCTAAATCCCAGCCAGAGCTCAACCCCCTAGTACCACAAAAAAGAACAGAAAGATGCTTTAAATTCCTTTCTGTGCCTTGAATGCACCAACTGCCTTTCTATCCTTTGTATCAGACTGTCCCAAAGCAGTAACGCTGGTGATGTGGGGGCTCGAAACCACGGGCCTTTGAGCTTCGGGGGAAGGTTGTGAGCATAGCACTGACTGTCCACCTTTTCTGCCCTCAGGTCACAGGCCCTTCCAGTGCCGCTACTGCCCCTACAGTGCCTCCCAGAAGGGGAACCTGAAGACCCATGTGCTCTGCGTGCACCGCATGCCTTTTGACAACAGCCAGTACCCCGACCGCAGGTTCAAGCGCTCCAGGGTCGACTCGGAGGCTGCTGGGAGCTTCGAGGAGCCCGCGGCTGTCAAGCCGGGCAGCCTGACGGAGATGGCAGAGGAGAGTGACAAGGGGCAGGAGGACAGCAACTGAGCGGAGCCGCTGTCGGTGGCGATATGGCTTCACACTGTCTGAACGTGATGCATCTGGTGAAGCAGTTGGCTAACTGCATTCCAAGGGGAAAAAAACACATACAGCCCCCTCCCTAGTGTATAGAACGTTTAAAAAAATTAAAGATATCTATATATATGTTTTAAAAAAATCCCCAGCCCTTGAACATGGCTGCTAAACTGTTACCCAGCAACAAGTACTTCCAGACAACGCAGGTGGAAGCGAGGCGATTGCAGAAATGCCTGGTGCCCTTCGAGCTTGAGAAAGCTGGGGGCCTTCCCGCTCGAGAGTCGGCTCCATCCAGAAATAATGCTCTTAACCGAAAAACGATACCATCTAAGTGATTTAGTGCTGCCTTGAAGACGGAGGGCTGTGTTTTCGTTGTTGAAAACACCTCTAAAACCCAACACCAGCTGCTGCCATTTGCCCAGGGCCCTAATGAGATGAGCTGGGAGGCTGTGGCGGTGCCAGTCAGGCGGGAGCGGTCACTGCAGGGGAAAATCAATGCCCGTGGTGGCGTTCTGCACTCGGGGAGAAATTCTAGACGGCCCTCGAGCAGCGAGCGCCAGGGCTGGCCAGCACTGCAGAGGACCGTGATACGAAATGTGCTTTAAACACACACACACACACACACACACAGCCAGATGAATCAATGGCCAGGAAGTGTCTGCAGACAGATATCCACAGCAGGTTTGATGAGTAATTCCTTTTTTTAGATCAAATTGCAGTATTGAGATCAATGGTTTTTTTTTGTTTTTTTTTTTTGTTTTGTTGTTGTTGTTGGTTGTCTTTTTTTGTTTTTAATTTTTGGATGAAGAAAGTTAAAATTTAAAAAAATATATATAGGGGAAATTCTCTAAAATGTTAGGAAACCCAGCCAGCCCTGTACAAAAAGAGCTGATGAGGAACCACAATTTATGCAATAATAGAAAAATTGTCTTTTGTTATGATTTTTTTTTGAATTTTGCTTAAAGGAAGCCTGCTCCAGTCTCTGTTATCAGATTCCCCCCAAGCGTTAATTTTTACAAGTGTCTTAGACATGAAGCAAGATTTTCTTCTCCAGCAAGCTCTTGTGAAATAGCTTGTATTAAACCATGAATCTAAACATCTTACTCTCTAATGAAGAAAATTATTTGTGTTAAAATGTCTGTTTTTGTAAAACAAATGTGTTCTATATTTTTGTAGATTTTAGACTTTGTACTGATTGGATGCTCCAAATTTCTCAAGTTCTGCACCACAGGGAGGGAGTTTTGAGGCTCAATAATGAAACACTTAACTCATCTTTAAAGAAATGATTTAAGAAAACTTGTTAAAGGTTATTCTTGAATCTGCTCAGATGGTGTAAAAATCCACCTTTTAACGCACTTCCTTTAATGATGTGAAATTGGTACTGTTGCTGTTGACGGTAGACATGTATTGAAGTATTAACTTCTAGAACAAAATCATTCAGACTTAAAAAAAAAAGTCGATATTTTCTTGGAGGCTGGGAGCACAGAATATAAACCCAGGGCCTTAAAAACTTCAGCTCTGCCTACTGCAGTTTACAAAAATACTAAACTGCAATCAATGTAAATAAAATTCTTAGCGCTACCCTGAGACCAGAAAGAAGCTCAGGCTAATAAGGAATCCGGTTTGCATATGCTGTCAAAGGGTGTCATCAAACGGAGGTTTTAGTGTAAACGAGGTCGCTGTGCAGCGTGGACCCATCTGGCATAGAGCAAGCTGCTTTCTTGATTTTCTAGACTAGTTCTCACTGCCTTACTTAAATCGAGTTGATCAACTTAATGCAACTGTTTCTATGATCCTGGAGAAAGGACTGAAGATGTTACTGGAAACTTTCCGACTGTAGTAAGCGTTAGGGTTTTAACTGCACTACTGTGTTTGGTGACTGTGCCGGTCGCTTGCTTTCTGTGTGTTTGCTCCGCCTTTGGTATCTTAGCAAAGAGAAATTAAAAAAAAGAAAAAGAAAAAAAAGAAGAAAAAAAAAAGAAAAAAAAAAAGAGGAAAAAAGTGGAAAAAAAAAAAAGAGCCACATTCCATTTCTAGCACTTTGGGAGCTTCTCCAGTATTCTTGCGTGTCTCGGGAGCATCGTGAGATGCGACAGGCAATAATTCTGTTTGTGACACTAGGAACATTCTCTCTTCTTTGTGGCGTGTGTGTTGATTCCATTTTGTCAGTGCTTCCCTCCTTCTTTCCCCTCCTGACACAGGCCTTCTCTCCAGAACATTTGTAACTTGTAATACAAACAAGTGACAGCTACGGTGATACAGTGTCCGTTTCTGAATGTCATCAGGTCCCCATATCTAAACATGTCAAGTTTTCCCCCTGTAACTTCTGTAGTCTGTGATGCTGGTCATAATACTGTCTACATTCCTACGCAAAGAAAAAAAAAATCTATCTTGGAGGAAATCTGAGATCACTAGAGTAGAGGATTTGGTTGCTATGCTTGTAACAAGTAGAAAACTTTGTATTTAAAGTTTATTCTTGGTCATTATTTATTATTATAATACATCAGTTGACAGAACTTTATTCTGGTATAGAAAGTATTAAAAGTTGTTTTTTCAGCAATGACTGTTTTCTTTTTGCTGTTAGAATAAAATGTCTTTGAAGCAGTCCAGTTTTATCCAGTGTTTTACGCAATAAAACCTCTACCTCCAGAAGAAACGAAAAGCACATCTTTTCCTATTCGCTTATGTGTACTACAAAAGAGTAAAAAGAGTAAAACATAACTCTCTGGGCTTGTCAGACTTTGGCAAAACTTAGTCAACTCTCACGTATATAAAGACCTGCGACATTCTGTGGTGCAAATGGTCCTCGCAGCCTTACACCTTCTCCAGTAGGTAAATACGTATTGCAGATGCAGTATGCGTGTGTATGTGTGTGTGTGTGTGTGCACATGCCCAAGTTCATGTGTGAACTATGTTTCTTTAAGGTCTCCACATGTCAATTTTAGTTAAGTGAAACCTATGGAAGTTCTCTTGCTCTCGCACTATAGCGATTAGATAACACATTTAGGGTACCAGGGTCTGCTATTTCTCTACAGTGGTGGAACTTTGCATTTTTAAATCATTATATGCAAAGAAGTCTTTTACCTGCAGATTATCAGAGGAGAATCTGAGTTCTTCCTCTAAAAGAGAAGGAATCTAACAAAGAATAATGAAGTCCATGGTATCAGGGGCTACAGAGAAAGCAGAAATCTGCCACTGATTGAAGAGGATTTGAAGTGTCTGCTCCACACTGGACCTGAGAGCTTCTTTTTGATTTTTTACTTTATTTTATTTGTGTGTATGCTGTTTTATTTTGGTCTCAAAAACACGCTTGTGTGGGGTATGTTGCAGTTCTGGGGTAGGAAGGACTTCTGAAGTGTCACAAGCAAATGCGTCTGCCCCTATCTTATAGGCCTTTGAAAGCTCACCATCTCTCTTTCAGGGTGTGATACTTGATGATCTTGGGGCAGGGGAACAGATGGCTTGAAGGAAATCGTCATCCACCTTGGCTGTGTGTCACTACAAACATCACAGGAGAGCTGCCAGGTTAGAGGGAGGGGACCCACAATGAACCTCTTAGGGAGAGAAGGCTCAGCTACTGAAGGCTGCGTGAAGGGTCCGAACATGGGCCCACACCACATATATGTTGGATCTGAAACCCACAGGGGCCAGCAGGACACTCCAGGGGTGAGGAGAGGACAGTGGGAATGACAGGGCTCTCAGTTGGACTGGAGAGACAGCCCCTCTGATAGAGGACATAGAAACTCTAGCAATTGCACATTTTCTGCAAGAGCAACATGGCGCCAGGTCTTCTTATTCTCAAGTGGGACTGGACACCTGGATTTTGTATTAAGTCATCCATCTCTCCATGTTGGCTCAAATTTCTTTAAAAAACCTAAGCAATGAATGGGTGAAGAAAATGTGGTACCTCTATAAACAGGAATATTATTCTGCTATAAAAAGGGGTAAAGTACTGGAAGATGCTACATTGATGGACCTTGGAAAGAAATAAGTTACAAAAGGCTATACGTGACATGAATCCATTGCTATAAAATGTCCAGAACAGGAAAATAGAAACAGAAAGTAGATTAGTGGTTGCTAGGGGCTGAGTGGAGGGGGACAGTAGAGAATGATAGCTAGTGAGGACCAAATTTCTTTTCAAGGTGATAAAAATCTTCTAAAATTAGATAGTGATAATGGTGTCTTACTTTGTAAATATACTGAAAAACACTGGATTATATATTTTAAAAGAGTGAGTTATATGGTATGTGAATTATATCTCAGTAAAGACGTTATAAAAAATAAAACTAGAGGTAGAAGACATATTTAAGAAACCTTAGTATATAACCTGGGGCTGGGATTTGGCTCAGTTGGTAGAGTGCTGCACTGCAGTCTCTGAGGTCCCGAGTTCAATTCCCAGTACCGCAAAAGTGGGAGAAGGACCTGGCAATCCACTCCCAAGGCAATCCCGAAACAGTCAGCCATTGAAAACCCTCTGAGGGTCGCTATGAGTCGGATACTGACTCGACGGCACCTAACAACAACAACAACAAGTATATAACCTGGGCCCAGTCTGTGCAAGGTCTTTATGGGTTCACTCGGTCTCTCTAGGCACAGACTCGGCCAAAATGAAAGAATACCGTTTACTGGAGGGTCTTTTGGAGGCTGCGTAGACACCCCAGTTTCTTGAGAGTCTTGGGTTCCCAGAGCAGGAGACTTTCAGGGCTAAAACCAGGGCGCTCCCGACCAGATGTGAAAGGTTGGTCACCCCAGTCTAAAGCCACTTCCTCTGAAGACGCACAGCTGGGCCAGGCCAAGGCTATCCCTCTCTGTGCCTAAGGACCCCAGTGTGAAGCCCATGTGGGACAGCCAAGGGGCCCAGGGGCTCAGGATGTGGGCTTTGGCAATTTGGAATCCATGGCACCTTTTCCTCAAACTCAGAAGGTGACAAGCTTTACCAAACACTCAGGTGGTTCCTGGCTGTAGGGATTAGGTCACGCATTCGCAGTGAGCGACTAACTGATCTTTCTGTAACAGATCTTTTGTTCGTACTTTGTACGCCAAATGGGTGAAGGGCACATGTCTCCTTCTGCCAGGCAGAAGCTTCTGAGCTGTTGACACTCAACATTCAGCCGCTACTTTGCACTGAGAAACTTCTACGAAGATGATTACCCTGCTGTGTCCTGTACTCTGGGATTTGCACGCTTTCCTCTCCTGTTTAACATCTGTAGCGCAACAGCAGATTATGCAAACCTCACCTGGCACGTTGTAAGCACAATCCCAGGGAAATTAGCATTACATATTGTGAGCCGCACCTCGAGATGGAAGGGCTGGGCCCGTTCCATCAAGCAGAGGTATGCTTCCACCGGGAAGGGAAAAATTCATAGCGTGATGCAATATTGAAAATGCCGCCCGGCTGAACACTCCGCGTGGGGCTTGTGTAGAGCTTTAATCTCTTCACCTGTTGGTGTTAAGAGGAAAGAGAGAGAGTGGGGGCGGAGGGAGCGGAGGAAGGAGAGCAGAGGCTTCTGTGAACTGGGAAATAGCAAGCCAAGAGGAGGGGAAAATTTAAATGATCCTAGACCAAACTGTTTTGCTGTTAATACAGAAATACAGTGTAAGACACATTTAATGGGCTCTATTTTTTATTATACTATGCTGAATAATTAAGTTTGAGGCTAAGTGTCACATGGATTTATCTTTTAATTAAAAAAGCATGGTTCACGCGTATTTGAGTGGTAGTCCAAATAAATGCAATATAGAAATTTATGTTTGTTTATCTAGGTGTTAATTACCTAGAGATTGTTCTGGATTACTTCTTTTTATAAAGTGTCATGGGCTCATGTCAGAACGAATAAAGCTTGCCCGCGGAACCTTATCAATTTGCTAACTACAGGGCTGGCTTGACCTGAAGAGGGGGCAGGGGAAACTTTGGGGATTATTATGTATACACACGCCTCCACGCAACCCACACCAAATAAAACAGTCGTTTTAGAAAATATTCCTGGGGTATAAAGGCACGAATATATCTTCGTTGTTTTACAGCCTCTTGTCCACAGCTATTTATAAAACATGTGATTATTTATGCGCAGGGTTATGAGGAGTTCGCTGGAGAGGCGGCGATGGGGTCTCCATCAATCCCGTTACCTGATACCCTGAGAGGCGGAGGGAGGGGCGCCGTGGAAACTCGGCTGGGACCGGGAGTGGGCGGCTGTGATTTGTCTGAAATGTGTCAACCTCGCTCCCAGAAAAGCCACTCAGGGGCAGAAAGACGGCTAGCAAAACTAAGGGTCAGAGGCCACATATTTATGTTTTTTTTTTTTTTCAAATCGAGGATGCAGTGGGGCGGTAGAAACCAGAAGCCCGGCACATGGCTCCACAGCCCTGCGCGGCCCTTGCCTTTTTCTTTGTTTACAAAGTGATTTTTGATGGCAGCTCCAGCCAAGCAGCTTGGAAGAAACCAGAAGCTTTGGGCAAAAGGTGGGACTTCAAAGAAATAGACGCTGCAGGGGCGGGAAGGACCCCAGGGCTGTGGGGCCACGCGGAAGTTAGGCTGAGGAAACTGTTCTGTACCGCAGGCGCCTTGAGATTGCACCCCAGCTTCCAGGGTTGGCCATCAGCTACCTGAAGAATCAAGAAAATTAACTGTGGGTCCTGGGGCACCGTGCTGGGCCAGGCTGAGCCCTGGTGGAGACGGAGATTTGCACTGGAGCCAGGCTGAGGGGGAGCCTGGGTACCCCAGCTGCAAAGTAGCCCTGGTGGGCTCTCCCCTCTGGGCTGG
The DNA here is from genome assembly GCA_007922755.1 of Pedetes capensis. Lineage (NCBI taxonomy): Eukaryota > Metazoa > Chordata > Mammalia > Rodentia > Pedetidae > Pedetes > Pedetes capensis. The sequence goes on from VMDO01025402.1 coordinate 20,444, forward strand.
GCTCCCTTTTCCCTTCCGATCTGCTTCCCCCTGGGGAAGCACCCAGCACTCCTGGGGCGGGGTGCTGTCAGGTCCCTGACGCTGCGCTTGACAACGCGTTGGGAACAGTGGCGGGGGCCGGGCACTGCGCAAAGACCTTGCGGATGCCTGGGCCGCTGAATGAGCCCCGTGGCTCCAAGGGATCAAAGCGCAAAAGAGTGCTGGCCTGGGGCCAATCTCTCCCCATCAGGAGCGAAGTTCCGGAGGCCCTGGGCACATCATCTAGGGAAGAGCGGGACTCAGGGGCGGCCCACGCGGGGCCGGGAGGCGGGGGAGGGTTGCCTGCCGGGGGGAGCGCCAGCCTCGCGTCCAGTTCAAGGAGACATAGACCAAGGCCAGGCGTCTTTTAAGTTACTGATAGTTTCTTCTCCTTTCCTGCCAATCGCGGCCCAGAATCAGGGCAGTTGTGCGAAATTGGGCCCCAGCAGCTCTGGAGGCGGAGGATAAGGGGGCTGGGTGGCTGCTGTGCTGGGGACTTGGAGGACAGGAGCAGAGACTCCTCTCCTCCTACCTTCTCCCCCCAGTTATTCACTGCAGAATCCAACAAACAAAGTGGTGTCTGGGAGAGAACAGAGCATTGGAAAGTGGGGGTCGGCAGTCCATTTAGATTGGGGTCAAAGAAGATCTTTAGCCCTGGTCCAGAATGGAGGGGGCGGTGGCAAGGCCAGGTTTCAGAGGTGGTATGGAAGGGGCCTGCAGGGATTTGGGGAGGAGCCTGCCCTCTGCAAATGAGGTGGGAACATCCTCTGGGCCCAAGAGTATGGGATAAAAACATTACCTTGGTGAAATTCACATAAGGTGAAGCTAACCACTTTCAAGTGTGCTCCTTGGTGGGATTTAGAACATCTGCAGTCTAGGCAGCCTCTGAGTATCTTCAGTTCCTGCACATCTTCATTACTTTCGAAGGAAACACCACACCCATCCACCTCTGCCCAGCTCCAGCAGGGCACTTGTGGGCAAGCTGGCCCTGCGGATTCCCCTCTCTGAACACCACACATGTGTGGAATCATCAGCATGTGACCTGTGCGGTCTGGCTTGCTTCACTCAGCATATGTTTTATGAGGTTCACCCATTTGGTAGCTGGTGCCTGTCCCTTGTTCCTCCTCCTGGTCTGCCTCAGAGGCCCTATTCCATCTGGCCTTGCCAATTTACAACCCCTTCCTTCAGACTCCCTTAGCCCTGTTTGTAGCCAAAATGGATTTTGTACTTTAGACTTGTTAAGTCTGTTGTGCCCCAGGACCTTTGCATATGTGGTTCCTTCTTGCCATTTCCATTTTTGCTACCTTCCCCTTCTTAAGTTTCAACTCAAATGTCCCTCAAAGAAGCTTTCAGACACCACAGGATCCATGTGTCCCCGACTTCCATGTCATACCACAGCCCATCCCCCTATTTCTGTTTTCCTGTGGCAGTTGTTGTTGTTGTTAGGTGCCGTCGAGTCAGTATCTGACTCATAGCGACCCTCATAGGGTTTTCAATGGTTGAGTGCTTCAGGATTGCCTTGGGAGTGGATTGCCAGGCCCTTCTCCCATCCTGTGGCAGTAGTCACTCTGAAATCCTTTGTTTCCCTTTCTTGTTTATATACCTGTGGTCTTCTTTTCCTACTGGGATGTAAATCCCAGGGGAGCAGGGGTCTGTCCTTCAGAACCCTGGTAGGAATGAAGCCTGGCACAGCATAGGAAACCAATCAAATACTTGTGGAATCCCCAGCCCAATTTTCTTTGATAAGAAGCACTAAAATATTGTAGTTTTTGTGGTAGCTTTAAAAAAATTAAAAAGAAATTCTAGGACTTGGTGTGCATAGCTTAGTGGTGGAAGGCTTGCTTAACATGCCTGTGTGCCTGGGCACAGTGGCACACGCCAGTAATCCCAGCGGCTTGGGAGTCAGAGGCAAGAGGATCGCAAGGTTGAGACCAGAGGCACTCTGCATAATTTAGGGAGACCTTGTCTCAAAAAGTGAAAAAAATGGGCTGGAGGTGGCAGCTCAGAGGCACAGCACTTGCAAAGCCTTGGGTTCAACCCCCAGTACCCCCCCCACACACACAAAAAGCATGTATGTAAGCAGGGTATGAGGCCCACCACAAAAGAAAAAATAATAATAAATAAAAGGAAAGAAATTCTTTTGGTGGTCTGCAGCCTTCCAGAGGAGAAGCCCCCACATGAAACAGAATATTGATTTTCCTCGACTGCAGACCAGCACCATTGTCCCAGAGAACCGCTGTGGCCTTTCTTGGTTTTTCTTGCCTTTAGTGAGGATGTGTGCCTGGGTGTGAGCAAGAAAGGCCACTGTCCACTGTCCATTCCTGACAAAGCGGGTCCTCTAGCCCTGCACACTGGGGTTTTCTGAGACCAGCTCTGTGCAGAAGGACGGCCCGGTGCACAGCCACAAACGGATCCCAGATCCCAGTCCCCATTGCTGAGCTGAGCCCTCCCTCGCGTCCCTGCAGCTCCGCTTCCTCACCTGTTGGAGACATGCTTTGCCCCTGCTGCACATGCCTGCTTGGGGAAACACATGGGATTATGGGGAGCCGTTTTGTTTGGTCATTTATTTTTATTTATTTATTTTTCTGTAGTGCTGAGGATGATCCCAGGGCCTTGCCCATGCCAGGCAGGTGCTCCACACTGCGCTACATCTCCAGTCTTTTGGTTTTTGAGACAGGGTCCCACTGTGCAGCTCAAACGGGCCTCGGACTCACCCCAGAGCCCAGGCTGGCCTTAAACCCTTGATGCGCTGGCCTCTGCCTCCCAAGTTCTGGGATGGCTGGTGTGTGCTGCCACGACCACTGGACAGGTGTGTGGCAGATGAAAGTGCCCCGTGCATCCATGCTAACCATCCACATTGGAAACTCTGTGTCCGCCCCTCATACCAAGGTGTGGGCAGGGAAGACAGCCTGGCCGCCCAGTTGGCCTCAGCTGCAGCCACACCAGCTGCCTCTCCCAGCCGGCTGACCCTGGCCACACTCCTGCCTGTGACCTCGGGGTCAATGCCTTCTCTTATGCCGCTCCATTTCTCACTTTGCTGACTGGGGTGATTTTCAGTGAGGGCCACATAAATACTTCAGAAATAATTCACGATGAAGAGGGAAGCTTCTGGAGTGGACGACGCCTCCAAGAATTAAACGCTTTATGGGGCTGAGCATAAATTATTTTAATGCATGTAATAGAGCCGCCCAGGGAGCCTCGAGCCCCCTTAGGTCAGGCCTCTTGGCCCCTGGGGCCCAGCGGGTGGTGGGAGCAGGTGGCTGCGAGCCTGCTCTGCTGGGGTGTGAATCATTTCCCTCCTGCCAAAGACCGATTCCCCCAGCACTTAGGTCCTGCTAACCTGGGGAAAGGATCGGAAGGTGTCCATGCCTGGTCAGGGGAGCCAGGAGACAGATGAGGCGGTGTAAGAGAGAGCATTTGTTAGCTATGACGGCGGCCTGACCTGCACCCTGCCATCTGTTCATTGTGGCTCTTGAGGATGGTGAAGAATGATACCATGTGACATCGTTTTTGTTGTTAAGTGCCCTCAAGTCGGGTCTGACTGACAGCGACCCGATGTACAACAGACAAAACATGACCCACACTGTGCTATGCCCTGCACTATGTCAGTGCTTCTCTGCTATTCATAGGGTTTTCGATGGCTGATTGTTTCTGGAGCGGGCTGCCAGGTCTTCCCCCCAAGCCTACCATACCCAGTATTCCTGGAACATCTCCCACCCAAAGACTACCTGGGCCTGACCCTGCTTAGCTTCTGAGATCTGACGGGATCGGATGTCAACGTGGTACAGCTGTAGATTATGTGGCATGAGGTCCTTAAAATATTTTATTTCCCTTGAAAATGTTGAGCAGCAAGGCACATGTTCCAGGTCACGCCATCCACAAGCTGTTTTCCACAGAGACTCCTGGTGTGTTAGTGTGGGAAGAAATCTTGGCTGCCACTGCACCCAACATACCCATTTAAGAGGCAAGAAGTCTGAGAGCTTAGAAAAGCTGTGCTTTCCATGTTCCAGATATGGAAATAAAGACAATTGCTCTATCTAAGGATTGTGTATGTAATATGTACTGAGGGATATCTAAAGGTTTTCTGCTATGCAAAGGGTTTTCCATGGCTAATTGTTTCCGGCTGCCGGGTCCTTCTCCCTAGTCTGTCTTAGTCTAAAAGCTCAGCTGAAATCTGTCTGCCGTGAGTGGCCCTGCTGGTATCTGAGATCCCAGTGGCATAACTTTCAACGTCACAGCAACACATAAGCCCCCACAACATGACAAGCTGACAGCCAAGTGTGGGAAAAGCTGTTGCAAAAGACCTTTTTATAAAGTGTTGAAAAGTAAAGATGTCACATTGAAGATGAAGGTGTGCCTGACTCATGCCATAGTATTTTCAGTCACATCATATCGTTGTGAAAGCTGGACATGGAATAAGAGAGACAGAAGAAGAATTGATGCTTTTGAATTATGGTGCTGGAGATGAATATTGAATGTACAACGGACTACAAAAGAACCAACAGATTTGTCCTAGAAGAAGTGCAACTAGAGTGCCCCTTGGAAGCAAGGATGGCTAGAGTGCATCTTACATATTTTGGATATGTTATCAAGAGGGACCAATTTCTGTAAAAGAACATCATATTTGGGAGAATGACAGGTTAACAAAAAAAAAGGAAGACCCTCAATTAGATGGATTGACACAGTGTCTACAACAATGAACTTAAACATAAAAACGATCGTGTGCTGGCCCAGTGTTGGGGAGTGTTTCATTCTGTTGTACATAGGATCACTATGAGTCAGACTCTACTTGACGGTGCCTAACAACAACAACAACAGTCTAAAGGTTGTTACTGTGGTTGATTCCAGAATGTGCTTCTCTGGCACCTTACAGTCAGATAGAACATGTTTTCTTTGCCCTTTGCTATCAGCTGTTTCCTATCTGGGGGAAACCAGTCATTCACTTAGCATCAATGGCCATGCACTAGCTCTGGGTGTGCAGGGGGCATTGGCTGCACAGGTACAAGCAAAATGGACCCTGGTCTCAGGAACCTTGCAGCTGCTTAACGACTGTGTTAGTCATGTTTGTGTTGCTGGACAACATGCCTGACATAGCCTGAAAGGAGGAAGGTTTATTGGGCTCATGGTGTTGGACGGGTCAGGCTGTGGCTGACTGGATCCCTGACAGTGGGCCTGTGGCGAGGGGAGACATCACGGCACTGGGAGCACAGGAGAGAGGAGGGCGCTGGCCTGGAGGTGGGTGGGAGATGGAGAGAGACAAGAGGTCAGAGGCAGATACCCTGCAAACGCCCCCCAGTGGCTGCTTCCTCCCATGAGGCCCATCTCCCACTGCCTCTGCAGAATGCCATCTGACTATTGACTCTTTCCACTGGTGGAATCAGTGCCTCTCAACAACTGGATCCACCCACTGGGGCCAAGCCTTCAACATGCGAACCATGTCCTGAAGAAGGACCCAATCAGATTGGTTGCAATGATGCCCAGACAGCCCTGAGCTCAGTTCTGGACAGGTCTCCACGCATGAGCAGCCCTCTGGTGGTCTGGCCATCAGCACCTACAGCTCCTGCCTTAGAGATCCAGCCCCACACATCAACGTGGCGTGATTGAGCAGAAAGACAGCAGGAACAGAAAACTGAAGACAGCGGATGCGTCCCAGGGAAGCACTGTGGCATGAAACCCTGAGTGTCACATGAGAAGGGAATCTGTGCGGGAGGCAGGGAGGGAGATGGGAGCAGCTTCCACCAGGTAGGGTCAAGCGCTCCAAAGCAAAGACCCAAGGGCTCCTGGTGGGCTCTGCACTGGGACACTAGGAAGGCTGAAGCCCAAAGACCAGCACTCAGGGCTGTCATGGACTAAGTGTTGCACCCCCCACACCAAGTTTATATGGTGAAATCCTGACTTGCAGTGTGGCGATAGCAAAAGGCGGAGCCTTTGGGAGATGATTAGGTTGTAAGTATGGAGCCCTCATGAATGGGATTGTTGTTAGGTGCCGCCGAGTCGGTATCTGGTACAACAGGCAAAACACTATTGTCAGTGCTTCTCTGCTGTTCATAGGGTTTTCTATGGCTGATTGATTTTTGGGAGTGGATTGCCAGGTCCTTCTCCCAAGCCTACAGCACCTGGTATTCCCAGGCGGTCTCCCATCCAAATACTAACCAGGCCCAACCCTGCCTAGCTTCCAAGATCTGATGGGATCGGATGCCACAGAGCTATGGCTGCAGGCTCATAAAAGGGATTAGTGTCCTTATAACAGAGACTCCAGCTCTTTCACTCCTTTTTTTCCTCCCAAGTTGCAAAGACAGCCATTTATGAACTAGGAGGCCAACTGATCTCAGCCTTCCAGACCCCAGCACGGTGAGAAGGATCTGCTGCAGGTAAGCCCCCCAGTCTGAAGTGTCTGTTTTAGCAGCCTGAATGGACTCATCATGGCTGGGCAGGAGGGGAAACTCCTGCGCGCAGATGGCCCAAGGAGGCCTCATCATGCTTTCTGGACGCTTTTCAGTGTTGTAAGATCAGGCTGGGGTCAGCAGCCTCTGCTCCTGAAAGAAGTCAGGCTTCTGGTAGGAAATCCCTCAGGCTGCACCCCAGGAGGACTGGCAGATGAGAATGACACCCAGAATGAGTGCTACCCCCAGAACGAGTCCGCTGACGGGATTCATGGTTGCTGTCCACCAATGGAATACAACTGGGCTTTACTCCTTCCGTCTGTGACCCAACTCTGGGTCAATTAATTTTTTCCTCTTTGTGACCCCAAAGCCCATCTCTCTGCACCAGTGTGTGGAGCTCACCGCCATGCGCCATGGTGGGTTTGTCTCCACCTAGATGGAGTGGATTATCTGGAGGCGGTAGCCTTGGCCGGTTCATCCCTGGACACACGGCGATCTCCAGCGAGTCTCTCATGCATCCTTCATGGCTGCACATTTATAAATGAAGCCACGAGGGAGAAAGAGCCACGGCTGCTGATCCACATTCACGATGCAGGGTTCTTGAACTTCACTCAACAGGTCCCCATCGTCTCCCCTGAACATCCTAGGAGCAAAATCCCCAAAGCATCTACAGTTTTGCTGGCCCTTTGTGGGTGAGCTCATCCAGTGGCAGCACGGTGCGTCCTCTTGCAGGGCCCTTGCACAGCACCCAGCACGAGGGCGAACTGAACGGATGTCATCACCACGAACACCACAGCATCACCGCGGGTGCCCTGAATGCTCTGATCTGGGTCCCCTCAGATCACCTCCGAATTGCTGTGCCACTGCCAGGGTGTGCGAGACTTCCCACCCCGGGGACTCCCTCAGGCGTGTTTCCTGGGCTCACCCACCCAAGGAGCTACCGGCCCCTGAGCCCTTGACCCGCCAGCTCTTTCACGTTGGGAGAAGTTTGTCTATGACAGGAGCTAAAGAAATACATGAATAAATGCTGAATGAAGGAATGAATGAAGTGTGAAATCAGAGAGAGGTGAAAGGACTCCAAAGGCTGACTATGAGCAGCTCACTGTCTTCCCTGGGCTGAACGTGACTCCGAAGGCTGGCGGAGGGGGAGGCAGCAAGCCGGTTCCTGATGTGCAGCCTGGACAGGCAGGTCCATGTCCCAGCAGGCTTGTTTTGGATGGGACCATCAGGACCAGGTGGCAGCACGGACGCCCTATTCGCTCAGAAGAGCAGTCACGGTGGGTGACGTGAAATCTGAGGGAACATCCTCCATCAGCAAAGGTGGCAGTCACCCCAGAGGAGGAGAATGACCGTCCAGGCTCTAGGAGGACAGTGGTGATTGGGTCTGGAGCCAAGCCATACAAAACAACAGCAAAGCCAGGGAACTGCAGTGAGAGTGGAGAAGACAGAGGC
>VMDO01025403.1:0-28288 GCA_007922755.1 Pedetes capensis
TCAATGTTTGTGCAGTCCATTTCTCTTTTCACGATTTCTTGTTTTCCTGGATTCATACTACATACATTCCATGTTCCAATTATTAATGGATGTTTACAGTTGTTTCTCCTCCTTTTGATTCATACCACATCAGCAAATGGAGGTCCCTGGGACTTTATTCCAATTCCATCATCACGGTAGACTCTACTTTGAGGAGGCAGCTCTTCCCCAGTAGGCATTTGAGTGCCTTCCAACCTGGGGGGCTCATTTTCCGGCACTATATCTGACACTGTTTCTTTGCTATCCATGGGGTTTTCAATGGCTAGTTGTTTCGGGAGTGGTTCGCCAGTGCCTCCTCCCTAGTCTGTCTTAGTCTGGAAGCTCAGCTGAAACCTGTGTACCATGGGTAACCCCGCTGGTATCTGAGATGCCAGTGGCATAGCTTTCAGCCTCATTGCAACACACAAGCCCCCACAGTGTGGCAAACTGACATACAGGTGGGGGTGGTGAAGACTAGAAATAGGAAATACCTATGTAAATAAAAAAGTCTCATTTTCTTCTTAATTTCCTTAAAATACATGGGCCTATTTAAAGTAAAAGTATATTTTTAATGAAATTTGTAATGCATGTATCCATATGAATCCATGAATCCATATGAAAATTCAAGCATAAAGATTATTGAGCTGTTGTTTGAAAATGGGTCTATAAAAATGCAAGGTTTCTATATTTCATGTAGAGTGGTACAATATAAATGCTAAGAAATCTTAAGTTAAAATGTTGTTATTATCTATATTTTAGAGATAGGAAAAGTCCTGAGGCAGTGGTAGTTTAAATATCCTATAATCATATGAAGCAGAATAAAGAGTAAAGTTTAAATCTGCTTATCTCATTCCTATCTCTTTAATCACTATGCTGTGCTTCAGAAATAAATCATGCAAGTCTTACAAGCTTTTAGTATGCTTCTAGAAGCTTCTTAGCCAAATTCCTTTCTAGTCTGGAATTCCCCTAAAACTCTCCATATAATTAATTTCACATACACATACACATGTACTCTTTCAGAAGACAAATGAGGTTGGCAAATTATGCTCGTCTATTTAAGTAAATCACTGTCCAATCTCTGTATATTTTTCTAAGACATATACATTTCCTAGATTTATTGCAACAATATGCTTACAAAATTCTCATAAGAAATTTCTCTAAAAGCATTCTTACTATTAAATATTTCTTATAAGAAACAGAAAATATTTCATATTGACCACCTCCATGAAGTTATTATTACAAAAAGCATGCATGAGACCTTGGGTTCCACTCCCTATTACCGAAAAAAAAAAAATATATCCAATTACTGACAATATGATGAAGTAACATGGTTTCTTTCTACCTCCTCAGATCAACACTTATAATCACAAGGGAATTAGAGGGATATTGGTAGGCCTGAGAAAATTACATAAAAATTGTGAGATGTCTTTTGAGATGTAGAAGGTGAATAGAGCCTACCGAAGATTAAAGAATAGTAGTCCATATAAAAAGTGAAGGAAAAAGTTTAGGTTTTTTGTTGTTGTTGTTGTTGTTTTTCTTTCCTGTCATGACCTGATCATTTTCTTCCAGCCACTTATGCAAGACAGAAAATAAATGGTGTCCCAGTACCAAGGAATAGCAGAGCAACCAGGGTGCTCCTGTAGCCAGTAGTGACAGTGGATATAGGAAGTTTGGCCAGCATTTCCATCTCTTCAGCTTGCCCCATAAACCCAGAGAAGTAGATGGTTACAACCAAGGGAGACAGCTCTTCACAGGAGAGTTGTTCACAAGGCAGAGCCATAAGGGAATTTCTTGAAGGCCAGTGCTGCCTGATTGCTGGAGGGATTGCAAGTGCCATTTTAGTGCCAAAGGGAGCATAGCCTCCTAATTTCCCTAAACTCACTAAGATAAACCCAAGCTTGAACTTTGTGTGCATCTCCAGAGTTCTTCCAGATAGCTGGTACACCAGGAAGTACATGTGCTCTTGGGGGAAAGGAGTAAGAGATGTCAGGAAAACAATGGTTATAAACACAAGCACTAATGCACGTGTGCACATACACAGAGCACGAGCTAGATTGGGGAGAAATAACGTTTTTTTCTTTTCAGGTTTTGTTTTCGCTTTTGTTCTATCTTTCCTATAAAAGTTGGGGTACTGGTACAGGAAAACTGAAGAGAATTTTAGAACTGTTTTCTCTTACCAGTTTGATCAAACTATAAATAACTATTATTCCTTCACCAATTTCTGTTTCTTAAATTTCATTTGGAGTGAAGGGGAACTAACACAACAGGCTAAGAACCTGTCAGGTTACACTATAAGGTTAAACTACACAAGATAACTTTTGCCTAACTATACCATAGGATAGCAATTAAAGCTTATGTGATCATGATCAAATAAATTTAGAAAATTTCAGGTGTTTTGTTTGTTTATTCATTCATTCAGTGCTGGGGATCAAACCCAGGGTCTTATACATGCTAGACAAGCACTCTGCTGCTAAGCCACACTTCCAGTCCAAGAAAATTTCAGTTTTAAAGTAGAATAAACATTTTTGTTTGCTAAAGACAACTTTCAATACATGGGTCTCATACTTCTCTAAGAATGGGCTCTATTGCATTATCATCTACTAATTTAACAATGGAAACTCTTTGTTTGAGTGTATGTTGGAGAGCCAGAAACTAGTATTTCATGAGTTATACTTTGGGGAGCATAGTTTCAAAAGTAAGAACTACCCAGAGAAGTAGAAGTCTATATCTCTAAGTAAGTCTCTAAAGTGTCAAAGTCCAACTATATTACTAGCTGATGAACAGGAAAAATTCACCAAGTGGTCCCTGACTTTGTAGTACATGGGAAGAGAAGCATCTTATCTTTGAAAAGATGATAGAATTAAGCAAACTTTCTTTTTAAATAAAAAGAAATAAATACAAACATGCAATGTTGTTTTTATTTAATAACTCCCTTCAACGGTCAGTTAAATTTAAGATTCAAACCTTTGTCCATTTTTCTGTTTTTCTCTATGCTACATAAAATGATGTCACTACAGAAGTGCCAATAAATTCTTTAGGAAAGAGAAACTACTATGAAACAGACCAATATTTCATGTCCCGAGACATCTGTGCATACAGTTGACACCCAGAACCCCCTGGTGTATGTTATTTTGTAAGCCTTTCCTATTCAGCTTCCAAACCCTATGATTATTGCATTTAAAAGAAATGAAATGTATTTTCCAAATATTGTCCACTACCTTTGAAATGCTAAAATGAGAGCCTTTGAAATGAGTTTTGGAAAAAATCATCATAAATAATCCACATCATCACAACTATGTAGCAGTCAAATAAATTCACTCAGTTGCTGCTCTTTAACAGATGTTTATCTTCTTTTAACCTTTAATTTTAATATTTGCAGCTATATTATAATGCATCTCTAATGTCATCTCTATTAATGGCTTAAATACAGGACACAGAATATTTTTCCATAATAAAGTAGTCATCTGAATTGAATTGTCAAAATCTAATCCTCACAATACTACTCTCATTTGGTTTTGTGAAATGAACAGACATCTACTTTAACACACTCAGAGGAGGATTAAGACATACTCTGAAGCTTCTGATCATTCCAAAGATTAAGAAAAGGCTCTGCTAACTATAACCAAAAGATCACATGTACAATAGTCTTCTATTTTCCAATAGGAGATGAAAGGCAGAATTACACAGATGGAAACATATATTATATGTAAATGAGGATGATCTCTCACCCCTCTCACTTCCTATTCATATATATATTTGAGTTACTCTATGGTGTTTTGTAGTAACATATTGCTTTCAGGCTAGTATATGAATGAGTAATGAGTAAAAACAACTTTGAGGATTATTTAATGCTATATTCATTCACATTGAAGATAATCTTTCCTAATACTTAAGTTTTATATTTTTCAGGAATAAATGTTAAGGCCCAATCCTATTTTTTATTTTATTTATTTATTTATTTTTATTTTTTTCTCTATTGGTAAATGTTGGTAAGGTACAGAGTAATATAGCATCGGCTTTTTCCATTATGTAACCATTATATCACTTTTGGTTATACTTTTATCAATTTATATAGTTTATGGAGGCTTTTGACTAATATGTAGAAAAACTCAAATTCATATTTGAGTTATGTTGTTGTTGTTAGGTACCATGGAGTCACGCCCAACTCATAGTGACCCTCATAGGGTTTTTAATGGCTGACTGTTTCAGGATTCCCTTGGGAGTGGATTGCCACATCCTTCTCCCATTTTTGCGGTGCTGGGAATTGAAATCAGGACCTCAGAGACTTCAAAGCAGTACTCTACCAACTGAGCTGAATCCCAGCCCATTTGGGTTATAGTTCTCTATTTTTCCAAGGTACTTATAAAGTTGTGTTGTTTACATTGAGATCATCCTGTCCCCCTTTATCCCACTATCCAATCTTAATTTTTAAACATATATAATCTCTGGGCCTCTGTGGTCTTGGATGCCATCAGATCTCGGAAGCTAAGTAGGTTTGGACCTGGTTAGTACTTGGATAGGAGACCACTTGGGAACACCAGGTACTGTAGGCTTGGGAGAAGGACCTGACAACCCACTCCCAGAACAACAAAAACAACAAAACAGCCATTGAAAACCCTATGAATAGTAGAGAAGCACAACAATAATGTTTCACTTGTTGTACATATGGTCTCTATGAATCGGATACCGACTCGACGGCACCTAACAACAACAACAATAATTTTGTGTTCAGTTTGTTCTTGGTTTTCTATCTTTCAGATGCAGCAATAGGCTACTTATTTAAGCTATTTCTGCTTTATTTTATTTTATTTGTGCTTATTTCAAGAGATGATGGTCTCATTATGTTGCCTACTCTGGCCTTGAACTCTTGGGCTCAAGAAATTCTCCTGCTTCAGCCTTCCCAAACCTGGAACTACTGGTGTGCAACACCACACCTGGCTTCTTTCTCTCTCTCTCTCTTTTTTTTTTTTTTTAATAGAAACTTCTCTCTTAATACTGCTTCTTCTGTATCCCATACCTTTTGGTATGCAATATATCATTTTCATTTTTAAGGGAATTTTACAGCTTCCTACTTGACATGTTCCTTAATCCATATTCCGAAGTAAGTTGCTTGATTTCTGTGTACTTGTATAGTTTCCAAAAAATTTTCTTGTTACTTATTTCTAGCTTTATTGTATTGTGATCAAGAAAGATACTCAGTGTGATTTCAATTTTATTTTACTTTTTACATTTTTTGAGACTTGTTTTGTGGCCTATCATATGATCTACCCTAAAAAATATTCTGGGTGCTGATTAGAAAAAAATGTGCATTTAGTAGCTGTTGAATGGAATATCTGCGGCTTTTCAAAAAACTTGTTAGGTCATTTGTGGTTTTCTAACTAATCAATTAATTATATCCATTTATGATTATCCAAAGATAAATCATTTATGACTGCTTTGTTTCTTGTGCAATTTTTATGAATCTTATTTCTTTTTCTTTTTTTATTATAGCAAATATGTCTCCAGCACTATGTCAAAACTGTCAAGGCAAAAGACATCACTAACATTTGCTTATCAGGGATTATTGACTTTTCTTCATTTCTGAGCTTGCCATATATGTTACTTTGATTGTAACCCAGTAATCTTTTTTTTTTTTTTTTTTTTTTTTTTTTTTTTTTTTTTTTTTTTTTTTTTTTTTTTTTTTTTTTTTTTTTTTTTTTTTTTTTTTTTTTTTTTCCGTACTGGGGATTGAACCTGAGGCCTTGCGCTTGCATGCTTTGCAAGTGCTATACCACTGAGCTGCACCTCCAGACTATTTTTTAACTTTTTTTTGAGACAGTGTCTTGCTAAATTGTGAAGACTTCCTCTGGTCTCAAACTTGCAATCCTCCTGCCTCTGCCTCCCAAGTCACTGGGATTACAGGTATGTACCACTGAGCCCAGCTCCCACTAACCTATTTTTAAGAGCCCCTTTTCCTTTTAAAACTATTTTATTGAGATTTAAATTGCAGATCATAAAATTTACCCCTTTAAAATATATGACTCAGTGAGTTTTAGTATTTTCAGTGTTGTGAAACCATTGCCACTATACAAGTTTAGGACACTTTCTTTAACCCTAAAAAAGAAACATGTCTACAGCTATACCACCCTAACATCTGATCTCATCAGATCTCAGAAGTTAAGCAGGATCAGGCCTGATTAGTACTTGGATGGGAGATTACCTGGGAATATGTTGTGTTCTAATCCAATATCCCACTCCTGAAACAATCAGCCTCTGAAAATCCTGTGAATAGCAGAGAAACACTGTCAGAACACCAGTCATGGCACACTGTTGGGGAATATTTCATTCTGTTGTATATAGGGTTGCTATGAGTGAGACCCAAGTCCATGGCACCTAACAACAACAACAACCATAACAAAAAAGAAAACATATCTATTAATAATTTTACTCCATCCCCTGCCCCAGCTAAGCAATTACTAATTTAGTTTCTGTCTCTGTGGATTTGCCTGTTCTGGATATTTCCTATTAATTACAATCATATAATGTGTGGTGTTTTGTGATTGAGTGCTTTCATTGACTATAATATTTAAGGTTCTCCATGTTATACCATATATCATGGCTTCACTCTTCTTTATTTCCAAATGATCCTCCCCTGTAAGAGTAAACTATTTTTGTTTACCATTCATCAGTTGATGGACATTAGATTGCTTCTACTTTTGGGTATTATGGATAATGCTGCTGTGGATATTTGTGTACATTTTTTGGGTGGTCATATGTTTTCATTTCCCTTGGACATATACTTCAGAAAAGAATTGCTGCGATATATGGTAACTTTTATGGATTATATGTTTAACTTTTTGAGGAACTTCCAAGACCCTTTTCCAAGGTGGCTGTACCATTTTACACTTTTATAAGCAGAATGTGAGGGCTCTAATTTCTGCACAGGGCTGGGATTTAGCTCAGTTGGTAGGGCGCTGCACTGCAGTCTCTGAGGTCCTGAGTTCAATTCCCAGCACCGCAAAAAATGGGAGAAGGACCTGGCAATCCACTCCCAAGGCAATCCCGAGAAACAGTCTGCCATTGAAAACCCTATGAGGGTCGCTATGAGTTGGATACCGACTCGACGGCAACTAACAACAACAACAACAATTTCTGCACATGTTGCACATGCTTGCTCCTGTCTGTCTTTTTGGTTATAACTCTACTAGTGGATATAAATTAGTACCCCATTGTGGTTTTATTTGCTTTTCCCTAATAACTAATGATATTTAGCATCTTTTCATTACTTATTGACTACTTGTATATATTTTTTGGAGAAAAGCTTGTTCAAATACTTAGCCCATTCTTAAGTTGGATTGCCATTTTTTGTAGTTAAGTTTTATGAGTTATTTATATATTTTAGATACTAATCATTTACCAGATACATGATTTATAAGTGTTTTCTCCCATTCTATGGGTCATCATTTCATTTTTTTGATAGTGGCTTTGAAGCACAAAACATTTTAATTTTGATGAAGTCTAATTTATCAATTTTTTTCTTTTGTTGCTTTTGTTTTTAGTGTCATATAAAAGAAACCATTGCTTGATTCAGAATCTATATTTCTCTGGAGAGTTTTTCTTCCAAATTAGATACTTTATTTGTCTAGTGAATCAATTGGTCTCATGGTGGTGTCTGAAGTCTTTTAGCATATTGATAAGCAAGGTTCTAAATTCTCCATTAGGCATCTCCAGGAATCCAGTTACCCTGAAATTATCCATCACATTCAGCATGACCTTTCCTGTTTCATGTGCTTTTCTGCTGAGGCTTGCCTATTGTTTGGTCTGGGTGCTCAGTCCCACCTCCTCCATGTATAAAGAGATTCTCCCTGGTGTTCCCATGAATTTGGGGGTTGACAGGTTGCTGGCGCTTCTCTCTCTCTCCCCCATCTCCTGCAGCCTGCAGTCTCAATGTCTGGTGCCTAACTCCTATTGCAGCCTCTGCATTCAGGGCTGCCCCTCAGTTTTCCCCAGTCCCCTGCATTCCCAGCCCCCAATGGCACCACAGCCTAAACCATGTGTCTCATGCTTCCCAGTTCCATGGCACTACCTCTCTTTGTTGCAAGCACTACCAGGCCCCAGACATGCCTATTCTGAACAAACTTTCTAGGCTCAGGGACCCAGCAGTGCCAGCTGATCTTCCCAGCCCCTGAACTCGCCACCTTTCAGTTTCCCTTCCTCCAGCTTGAGGTTCCAATGGCTCCAGAGACCAGGGCAGTGACCATCTCTCCCTGATAAAAAGCAAACAAACAAATAAACACTGCAGTCCAGGGTCCAAGACCCTACAGCACGGCCACATTGCTCAGCCTCTTCCCCAGAGAGTACTGCAGATCTCAGGGTTGTCCATCTTGTTTCCCACCCACCCCCATCCGAGAGGGTCCCCCCACACCCTTCTTCAGCCGTGTGCCCTCGCTGAGTGCTCTTTCATCCCTCGCTCCAGTCACTCACCGTCAAAGATGGCCCTGCTGGATTGCTGTTCAGCCCTGTGCCCTTGCAGGTGGGCCAGCCTTGTCCCCTGCCAGGCGTCTACCATCAGGGATGGCCATACTAGATCTCACTTCAGCCTCTCACCTTCCCTGGGTCTGAGGATTATGGAGAGCTGCCCCACTGCTTTGTCCTCTTCCTTATGTGTCTATACTTATGCCAAAACTTGATCTTTATTTCTGTAGCCCTTTAGTAAGTTTTGAATTTCCTTTTTTGTTTTAAAATCTAGCATTTTAATTATTTCAATTAGAAGGGACTTTGAGTAGATATCATTTTGCATATTGCTATAAATCCAAATCAATCATTTTATTTATTCATTTATTTACAACAGAATGCTACTACTGAGAATTCTAAATAATTTAATTTTAGCTTTCTTTCCACTCCTAATAATATACAAAGATATAAAAAAAAATATAACAGGAGGGCACAGTGGCTCATGCCTGTGATCCCAGTGACTTGGGAAGTAGAAACAAGAGGATCAAGAGTTTGAGGCCAAAGGCAACCTGCACAAGTGAGTGAGACCCTCTCTCAAAATTTTAAAAATGTAAAAAATGGACTAGGGGCAGAGCCCATTGGGAAAGCCCTTGCAAAGTATATACAAGGCTCTGGGTGCAACCCCCAGGTACCACAAACAAACAAACAAATCACCAACAACAAAACAAGATAACAACCATGTAGATTTCTTCCAGCTTAGAAAATAGCATAATACAATTAGAAGCAAGGCCCTTGTTCATACTTTCTCTATATTCTTGCAAAGATAATTAATATCTTGAATTTATCTTTATCATTCCCATGCATGTCTTCATACTCTTAGTTATTGTCATGTCCAACCACCTGCTCCCTTGTTATCCTTTCCTATAGAGGGTATAACGCTAAACACTTGACAACTAACCTCTTCTAAAGATCTGAAAGATCATAAAACAAGTCATGGCTAAAAAAGGAATATTTATATAAGTCTCTGGGTTGAGTACCTTTCCCAAATAAACAGATAAAGACTTGCTATAGAGAACATTTTTTGCCTTTCATATTTTTTCCTTTCCATTTTTCTACATTGGAACATATATAGACATGAGGCTGAGGTAACCATGTTGTCACCATAAGGTGACAAGAATGAAGAAGAAGTCATCTATGGGGCCTCAGGGCAGAGATGAAAGTTGCAAGTACTTGGGTACCTAATAGCATTACTACCATACTATACCAATTCAAGACTGCCACTTAGACCCTTTGTTGCGTGAGACAAATACTGCATTTTATCAAGTCTATCTACAATGAAGAATGGGAAAAAATTTTATCAAGTCTAACTACAATGAAGAATGGAAAAAAATGCTGACAATTATACAACTATATAAAACTTTCTCTTTGCATTGATTGTAAATGACGACCTAATTTTACAGACAAGTAGATATGAAAAATATGTTTCTTAGAGTCAGTGTAATACGTAAAAAATACTACTCTGTTCAAACCAAAATTAGTATGTTTCATATACTTTCAGCTGAAGTTTCCTAATTGATAAATAAATAAATAATATAATAAGATTAATGTGTCTGAAAGCAGAGAAGGAGAAAAATTGGGATTTGCTAAGAAATCGGCTTTCTGCTCTTAGTCTGCCATTCAAGATAGTTCACAGTCTAGATAGTCTTATTTATTGATAGGTTTATTCCTTGCTCTTTTTGTGAGCTGATCTGTGATACACTCCTTCAGACTACATTGTAGCTGAATTCAGCTAATGAAAATGCATTTCCTGGAGAGTGGAAGAAGAAGATAGGGGTGTCCTTCTTCCTTTGTCATTAGTGTCATCTTCATTAGAAGCTGAAACTCCTCACTGGGTCCAGCTTCTACCAGACAGGCAGGCCAGCCAGTATTGCACCATCCGCTTAGTGATCCTGGCTGCCTGCCTTTTTCCCTGAGGGTGGTAATGACATCCTCTTGTGATCACCTTGGAGTGTCCCTCACAACCCCCTGTTTGGTTTCCCAATTTACCCATCGCCTGTGTAACCAATTCTTTGCATTAAATTCTCTCTGACCTTTGCAGTATTTTAAGTGTTTTTTGTTTTTCTGATTAGAAATCAGTTGATACTTTTTTAAAGAGTTGATTATCAGTCTTAAGCTAAATCTATTGCATGTTAAGTTAGAGGGATGGAAATTCTAGCAGAAGATATGACTGAGATCCAAGAGGAATCTGAGTCCCCGACCACTCCTAAGCAGGTAATATAATGTACTGTCTTGAGGAAGAAGACAGTTACTGTCATTGAAAAATGCATCTGGCCCTGAGGGAAGAGGAGTTTTTAATGTGTCTCTCCCAGCCATTGGCTTGAATGCTCACAGGAAGGACAGTCTTTGCTGTTCCTGTTTAGTATGATGTGACCATTCCATGTTAGTTTCTCTTCCAAACAGAACTCATTATTACTCTTGCCTTGCTCTCTCTCCATAACCATATGCCTGTTGGATTCATTGGGGGTATTTAGCCATCTTTTGGACTTCATTTGCTGGTCCATCTTAGCCTGGCCCAGGTGTGCTTAACTAGGAGGTGGATTAGGAAACTGATGAGATTTGGAATGTCTCTCTGTAGGGAGGAAGTACATGTCAGGATTATAGTAAAATCTTAAAATTGAAGATATGGGGAAAATTGTGTATGGGAATAGGGTAACCAAAAAAGGGTAGTAGACATTTGGGATTTTATTTTACACATATTTATTTATTCTGAGAATAAAAACTTGATTTTCCTTTGTGAAAGTGCCTCTTTCCCATGGTCGGCCCACATGGTAAGGTTAATATTAACACTACCTCTGCATACAGAGCAGACCAGCCCTTACCAATACAGTTTTTCAGGCAGAGGCACATGCACAGTTATGGAGAGACAAAGTTAGATCTTTTGAAAGGGAAATATCCACGCTTGGTGTTGTAAGGATTTAAGTCTAGAGCTTTTAGCAACTACTTTGCCACCTTGAGAGAGGGTGATGCCTAGGAAGGAGCCAAGACATAGGGGGCAAAGGTGAGTGGTGTAAAGAGCTGATGTTTGATGACATTGTTGAGCTACTTGCTTGACTCAGCAATGCCTAACCCCAGGACCCTATCCTAAAAATTTTAGTTGTGTTATCCGGTATATTCACTTCTCTAAGCCTAGTTGAGATGTCTGCTTTCCTTCCTTCTTTCTCCCCTCCTTTTGCTGAAAGAACCCTTTAAGAAGCTTCTATATATTTGAGTCTGAGGTTTAACTCAATTTGTAGAGTCCTGCTCTGTACCTTCTGAGGACCTAGGTTCAATGCCCAGCATCACAAACATGAGAGAAGGACGTGTCAGTCTACTCCTGAAACAATCCCAGACAATCAGCTATTGAAAACCCTTTGAAGGTCGCTATGAGTTGGACCTGACTTGACAGCACCTAACAACAACATATATTAATATAGGACCTTTAATATATTATTTTTTCCTCTTTTTCTTCTCCTTTGCTGAAAGAATTCTAACAATATAAAAAGCATGTATATTTTCATGCACATCCTGGAGCTAAAGAACACCTAAATTTGGTAAAAGAGAACTTAAAATACTATTTATGTAGATAAACAAAAGCTTTCTATTAATGCAGTCAGAGAAAACAGTATTTGATTTTAAAAATCTAAGGTCAATATATATACTTAATTCTCATAGTACAGCAATTAATTACTCCATTGCTGCCAATGAAATTGATGCTGTACTTTGTCTTTTATAAGAACTTAGGAATATTACTTAACAGGTGTTACATGTCTTTTTACAATGTACAAAAGTTCATTAATACATACTCAATGGAATTTACTACCCAAAATGTAATGGCTAATTTTTTTTAGGATTGGGGACCTGAACTCAAGGCCTCACATATACTTTGCAAGTGCTCTACCAACACAGAGCTGCACCCCAGTCCCTTTTTAATTTTTTTATCTTGAGACAGGGTCTCAGTAATTTATGCAGGCTGCCTCTGGCCTTGAATGTGAAATCCTCCTGCCTCTGCCTCCCAAGTTGCTAAGATTACAAGTGTTAGCCACCATGAGCCCCAACATGATGCTAATCTTGACTGTTGACTCAATTGGATTGAAAGGTGCCTAGGAGATTAATAAGGCATACCTCGGGTGTGTGTTGGGGGGACATTTCCAGAAAGAATTTACTGAGGGGGGAAATACCTGCCATGAATGTGGGCATCACCATCCCATAGTCTGGGATGGAATAAAAGGGGAAAAGGAGAAGACAGTGTAGGCATTCTCTCCCTCTGCTTCCTGGCTGCCATGATGTGAGCTACTCTGTTCCCCTCTGCCACACCCTCCTCATATGATGGACTGGATCCTCTAAAACTGTGGACAAAGTAAACCCTTCCTCTCCTAAGCTATTTTTGCAGATTTCTTGTCACAATGATGAAAAGTCTGACTAACACTCAAGGTAACAGTTTTCTTCATCATAGAAGGCAGAGGTTTTCTTTGTGAGGCTCTATGGCCTCATGGAAAATGAGCATCTAATACTATATCCCACTTGCTAATCTTTTCAGCTTAACTAGTAGTCAGTGAACACCTACATTGACAGTGCCTTTCTATTTGTCTATAGTCTACTTCTGGCCTACATATGATAAGATCTTGCTTATGCTTCAGTTTTAAAGGAGATGTCTGCATCGATAAAAAAAAAAAAGCCAACTGACAATCTGAAATTTTTCTAAATGTTCAGTGACCAATGATTTTTCATTTCAAAATGGATGTTATTGACTCTTTTCAGTTAATTTTTTACTTGCTTTTGAAAGAAAATCATAGTCTAGAGTTGACAAGGAATGTTGATGTATTTCAGCATTCCAGTCCCAAACTTCCTATTTGGGGTGATGAAACATAATTACATAAACATAAAATGGAGACTGTGGATAAAATCCTTAAAAATTTGAATGGCAACAGTGGCACAGGAGGAGTTGAAACTGGGCTGTCTTTTGCCTTCACTTTTATGCTCCCATTTCCTCTCTCAAATCTTCTGTAGCTACCTACTGCAGTTCATAGATAAGTTTGGAAGGACATATTTCTTTAGTTTAATTTGTGTATATTATATATTTTTGTTGATGTTGGTTTTGTTTACTAGCCAATTTCCAGGTTCCTTGGGATGAGGACTATATAAAATATAAATTTTACTACTGTTCCATTGATAGTGGTAATATAAAAGATAATGTTATGCACATTAGTTTTGGTAAAGTGGGAAGGGACAATGGAATCTTAGCAATACATTTATGCAGTGGGGAAGTAGAACTTGGAATGGCTTCTCCTGCCCCTTCCAAGGGCCCATGTTTCTCTTAATCTTCTTGATTCTCAGGAAGGGCTATGTAAATATGCTTAATCAGGCTGCATTTACTGAACTCCATATTCACTTAGATTGCTCACTCGCTTTCTTTCTCTCTCTCTTTCTCTCTCTCTCTCTCTTTCTTTCTTTCTTTCTCTTTTATTTTTTTTCTTTTGCAGTAATGGGGGTTGAACCGATGGCCTCACACTTGCATGCTTTGCAAGTGTTGTACCACTGAGCTACACCCTCAGCCCATTTCTTTACTTTTTGAGACAGGGTCTTGCTAAATTATGCAGACTGCCTCTGGTCTTGAACTTGTGATCCTCCTATCTCTGCCTCCCGAGTCGCTGGGATTACAGGTGTGTGCCACTGTGACCGGCTCTTCACTTTGCTTGCTTAATGCTGCACAGCTAGCCAGGAAAATACTCACAGTACCTGAGAATTAGGCAGTAATTCTCCAGTATTTAGTAGATGTTACACATATAAAATTTTAGTACAGACTTTCTAAGTGAACTAAACAACACTGAGTAGCGATAAGTCAACATTGCACAAGTATTAGAAAATTTCTGCACAATAAATTTTCCTTTATGTGCCCATTGATATTAATAGTCCTCATAACTTTCTATAATGTAGTAACAATATCACTGGTGACTGACTTCATTCAAGTAAACCACTCCTGAAAAATTTTAAACTATTTTTACACATGGAATTATACACAAAATATTTGTTTTACAAGTTGAAATCTTCACAGTTATGGATACAGTTACAGTAATGCAGGCATTATTACTGTGTTCACTTAAAGCAGACTTACTTATCCTCATTAGGCTTAACACAAAGGCACAAATGAATTATTTGCTTAAATTGCTTTTTAGTCTCTGAATTAAAAAAAGAATGAAAAGTTCTATTGCCTGCATAATATGTCAAAATGATAAATAATTCCAACAATTAAATTGTCTGATATTTCTATAAATGGGAGATTGTATTTCAATAGCTCTTAAGTTGTAAATCCTAAGGTTCTGGCTAACTATGTCTATCAAATTGTCATTATCTCAGTTTTCAGGAAAATTACATCATCTTTGGTAATAGATGCCAACAAACAGAGACTATAGATCACACCATTTTTCCAAGGAGTCCTGTATTTTAATGAATAGCTGAATAAATAGACATTAATTATGAAATTCACATTAAGATAGAAGAAAACCCAAACATTCTGATTGCTTTAACTCTTAAATTTGATAGCTACTACAAAACATACTATTTATGTCAGGGTAAAAATAAGATGGATCACAGGAGTGTAGCTGAGAAGTGCTGGCGGATATATACAATATCATGGAAGAGCCATAAAATGAAAGTGTTAATATGTACATTATTTTCCTCTTTGTTTTCATGGCGAAACACCATTTTATAAATGGGAAAACACACTGCAGACCACATGCAACAAGGACTAAATACAATATGCACAGCAGAATAGTCAAATAAGACACAAGAACTACAGGCATAATAAAGAATTTGGGAACAGGAAAATAAAAAAGGAAAGGATTGAAACCTGGAATGCTTTTTTATTGAGGTTTTAGAATATAAATTTGTCTAGGAAGCCTCTTCAGAGTTTTCAAAAGTTCCCACTCTACCACCTACGGTTTAAGTATAGAGCTAAAAATAAACCATCATATTATACAAAACTTTGTATATTAGCATACAAAAGGTAACTTTTTGTATAAAATATAACCTTTTGATAGTATATTTATCTCACGTATGTATAAATATAACCCAAAGAATATGTTTTAAGTATTTCTACCAAAATATTCTTTACAAAAGTTTACAAAACCAGTTATTCATATTTACAAGTTAGCACAGAAAAGATTCTGGGCCAGTGATGTTGGTGTTGTGTAAAGGAAGGAGTGTGCATCTAGGCATTTTAAAGATTGGGAGAGGGCTTTAAAGAACTTTCAAACTATGTTCTTTTTTGAACAGATATTTAAAGACTGGTTTTTAAATGACTTCAGTTAAACTGCCTTTGACATTTGAATACATGAATGTATAAATAGAAGGTTGAGGATAACCATTGCTCTTCTTCAATTAGGAAATGATAATGATATTTTGCATCCATACCAAATATGCACATCTTTCCCATTTTATAGCTCATCTGTGAGTACTGAAGTTAAATAACTCAACAAAAAGACAGGTGCTGTGGTGCATGCCTGTAATTCCAATGACCCAGCAGTCTGAGGCAGGAGGATTATGAGTTCAAGGCCACAGGCAGCCCATGCAACTTAGTGAGACCTTGTCTCAAAGTAATAAAAAAAAAAAAATAAGGAGTAGGTGGCTGCAGGGACTATTCAGTGGTAGAGTATTTGCCTACTATGTGCAAGGTTGTGTTCAACTTCCTGGTACTGCAATAAACAAGCAAGCAAAAACTCAACAAAAAACCTTTTTTTTTTTTTTTTTTTAAATATAGTGTTTAGTCCTGAGGGAGAAAACCTGGTTCTGAAGGGCCCACCTAGCATGTGGCAAGGAACCATTGCATCAGGAGCAGCAGAATGAACAGACCACTCCTAACAGACCACACCCTATTTAGCTCTTCACCCCAGTCAAAACGATATGTCCGAAGAAGCATGGACTGTTTTCTCTCTTAATTATGCTTTCCTCTAAACTCTATGAAATAAATTTGTACCCACTTATATCTGCCACCCCTGTTTCTTATCTCTAATAAAAATACAACACTTTCTAATCTCAGTTTTGGTCTTCAAACTTCCTTTTTTACAAACCAGTCCGTGGTCAGCAAAATATTAGAAAGACCAAAGGACCAGGCTTAATCTCACTCGTTTTGGGAAGTAAATATTAGATATTTATCATAAACTAATACCTCAGTTCATTTGGGACCAAATAAATTTCTTTTATGTCAATGTTCAATTTTTTAACGTGAAATCTGATGCAGACAGATGTTCACCAATATTTCAGTGTGATCAGGTCAGGTCTTGGTTATATCTAAAACAGATATATCTAGGACAGATTTAGAAATTGGTTGTGGAAGCCAAAATAAATTTTTGTGGCTCTATATGCTTGTTTCCTCTCTAGAAACAGCATCCCACAGAAGTACAGGAAAATATACAGGAGAAAATTGCAAAAGTGAGAGATGAATCTATGAAAGAAATTCTAGAACCCACTTGATGTTTTCTACCTATTCTGGCCTTCTCTTACTTAGAACGCTGGTTTCTTCAAATTAACCTATAACATTTAAATGTATACTGAAAGCTTTAGGAAAATTAAGTGAAAAGACTGGAAAAATTAAACCACATCCATCTATTACAGCAAATTAAGAAATTTGTTGTTTGTTGGTTGGAACTAGTATCTCCTCATGACATGGGTTTTAAGCAAACTACATGTTCTATTACATTTCCTTTGGGGAGAAAAATCTTGGGAAGTCTATCTTACACAATTAATTACACATCAACATCACAGTTCTGTTTAGATAAATTGGATAACATATCTTGACATTTAAATAGGGAAAAGCCATACCAATGTTTTACTTTAAGGTTTGAGATTTTAAACAAGAATTTGGACCAAAATATTCACCTCTGCAGTTACATTCTGCTTCCCATTTTTAAGCCACACTATCCTTGCATGGTCCACCTGTAATTCAAAAGTTTGGCCTTTATAGTGTCCTTGTAAAATACTGCTGTTTAGTTCTTGGAGTTTGCAAACTGTCTCCTCCTTCTCCTTCAGGAGTTGTTCCCTAAGATTTCATCCAGATTGATGTCTTTCATCCAGTCATCATTGCCAGGCTCTGTCTTTAATAAAGAGTCAATGAAATCAGCATCACTGTTTAGTGCAGGGCTCACGTTGTCAGGCTGTTGACTGAGAAAGTCAAAAGCGAGGTCACTGCCATGATCAGTTCCTTGAAAAGCCCTGGAACTTTGGTTGGATGAAGGAAAATTGTTGGGTATCAGAGATGGTGACTGGCTTATGCCCGTCCTCGATTGATTCAAACCTGTTCCTGATTGGTTCACGTTAGACAAAATCTGTGTGCTTAGCTGATTGGGTCTGAGATTCAGACCCCTGAGTGGACTCATGGTTTGTCCATTTAATGTTTGGTCCATTTGGCTTATGGACCTCATTTGCACTGCTGGTGTTAACTGGGTAGCAGGTGCTACTGCCCTCTGGGAAAACTGTGGGCTTCCCACTGCCTGTTGCAATGACTGACTTGGAGTATAAGCTGTGGGTGTGCCTGGGGGGAAGCGGATTCCAGTGGGCTTCAGGGCTTCTGGCTGTTTAGTTGTTACTTCTTGAGAGGCCCAGTTTGGTGCTGTTGTGTTGGATGTGATCATCACGTTTGATGTTCTCTGTGTAGGTATGCCTACCATTGTGTGGGTTAAGTTTGGTCTCAGTTGTGGTGAATTGCCAACAGATGCAGCTCCAAAAGTAGCCACATTGCTATTGTTACTTGACCCTAATGTAGACGGACGTGACATCAGAGGGTTGTTTTGATTTGCTATCAATTGATTTGAATTTCTATGTTGGGTCATTTGATTCATTCCTGAAGTGATGCTGTATGTGCCAGGCTGATGACAAGGCAGATTTCCATATATCCCTATGTTCTGAACTGCTGTGGATAATGATGGTACTCTTGTCCCATGGGAAGTAGATATGAGGCTGGAACTTGGAGTTAAAATGGTATGTGTTGAAACTGGATTCGTCAAAGCCTGGTTTGAGTTTATATTCACTGTAGATGAGCCGCCTGAGAAAGAGAAGAGAATTGTATTGGTTTATAGCAGTAGATTATCTCCTCTTTTATAGAAATTTGTAATAACTTATCAACTCTGAAACTGATTTCAAGTGCAAGAATGATTTAAGGCAATCATCAAACATATTATATAAAAAGAGTAAGACAGTTTTTTGGGAAAAGTATTGCTCAAGACTACCCCTTGGTTAAGAGTTTACACATTACAGAAGAAGAATAAAATAGAATGGCTCTATTTTATAGTTTTTACTTCATTCCTTTTCCAGAGTCAAAGGTGATAGTCAGTCTTTCATTTTGAATCAGCTTTATTCTGTTCCAAGTACAAACACTACAACCTTAATTAGCCAGCTGTCATGAAATTTATGTTACTGTTCACCAGAGGGTCCAAATAACAAAGTGTGGTAAATCCTCCATGGGGCTCTAGAGTAATATTCCTAACCTATGGCCTGAAAATCATGTCTCCTCTTCATCTGCATTGTCCTCATTCAAGAAGCTGCCATAAGAAGCTTCCCAGTGTCTAAAGGGTAAAGTTTCACAGTTTTAAACATCTGAAATTTGATGTAACTTGTACTCTTGAGATTATTTTTACATGGAAAGCCTTCTGCTCTAGGTCCTGTAGTTACCATAGCATTTCTATCAAATGCACCATAGTCACCTTTGCTCATGCCATTTCCCTCTCATATGACGTTCCTCTTACTTCACTGAGCCCTACTTTGTCTTCAAGCCTCAGGCTAATACCCAAGCTCTGCTGTTAAGCTGCCCCTACAGTCCTGCCTCATCTCTCCAGCAACAGTTCTCTCTTTGAATCTTCTTTATGCACTTAGCTAATTCATGGAGCCTCAAGGGCCTGCCAGTTAAACTGGTATCTGTCAACTGTTGGTTGGATGTGGGACAGCACCTGATCAGGCTCCACACAGCAGAGAATGACAGAGCAGCACATTGAAACACTCCTGGCTTGGGGAGGTGAAGTCATCATGGGGAAATATCTTGAGAAGGAATAGAGCGCCAGGAAGAGGGAAGAAAGTGTCTTAGATGATAAATTCCATGAGGTAAGGCATTTTTGCTGTTTTGTTCACTGTCATATTACTAAAGGCTAGTGGTTGGCACAAAATTGGTATTCAATTCAATTTTCAATAACTGAATGAATGAGAGATTGAAGTAAAGATAAAACTTGGAGGAAAAATACTCTTACAAAACACTCTTCCTGAAGAAAGGCAGGCTGGCCCAGAGAATCAGAAGTACCGAGAAACAGAGAGCCACACACACATTTGAATATCAGAACATCAGTTATGAGAAGAGCATGTCTACAGTTGAACCATGAACATACCCCCTACTGTTTGAGGAGACCTAATCTGGTAAGCAGGCTGGAACACTGATGGACAAATTAATACATAACAGCATTCCCATTCAAGGCAGGAACAGTCTCTTGTATCTCCTTGTATCTATAGTCTTGACACAGAGCCTTGTACTATGTAGCAGGCAGAAAATACTTAATGACGAGGGATCAGAGCCAAGTAAAAGATGCTTGAACAATAACTGAGAGTTCACACAACTCTGATGAATTTAAGCAATATCATCTTAATATCTGAAGATTTCATGGGAATTTATACTATGCAAATGCTATGGCAAAAATACAGAGGCCTTAAAAATTACCCACTTAGGTGCCCTAATTTTTTTAACCCTCACCCTGAGAAGGTTTATGAGGAAAGCAGTATTTTTGAACAACCAGAATAGAGAGAATTTCCACAAAGTTCACAAAATAATATTAATGGTTAACACTTAGACACTACTAATATGTCATAGAAACTCTGAAAGATTGTTTTTATACTTAATTTCTAATATAAACATCTGGGAAAGGTGGTTATTATTGTACTGAGTTTAAAACAAAAACCGATAAAGGAGTTTGTTTTGTGTTTTGTTGCTTATTTTACTCTCAGAAGACATGGGAATTGAAGTGCTAGAGAGCAGTGATTCTCATTCATTTGGGGAGCAGTAGGTGGACCCAAAGCACCCGTCCCTTAGAAAAATGCACATATGCATTGTGGAAGAGGCTATTGGATGCCTAATCGCTATCCTACTTCCCTGACTTCTTTAGAAATAGACCCTTGATTTTGTAGCAACGTATTCAGATGAAAAACCACATTTGCCAAACTTTATTGCTGAGGTGTGGTCCAGATAGATATATTTTGGCTAAAGGTAGAAGTCAGTAGGTAAGAGTCCCAAAAGACTGCTTTCAATAGGGAATCTGACTCACTTGGGAGGCTATTTTACCTTTTCTCTTCCTATCTGGAAAATAGATATGAAGGATAGTGCTGGGGTGGTTATGACAAAGCCCTTCTCATGGAAGCTACATGCTAAAGAAGAAGGAGCTTTCTAGACAAAAAGAAGCCTGTATTTCTGATAACATTGTAGAGTCATAAATTAACCCTAGACTACTATCCCTGGGATTCTTTTATAATAGGGGAAAAACCCTGAACACACACCTTGAATTTTGTCTAATATTTCAAAGAGCTTACAGCTCCTTCAAAACCTATGCACAGGCCATGGTATAAGAGGTCATGTTCTAAACAAACCAGCTATTTATTGCATTTTTGTCTCTTTGAGGCCAACCAAGTAGAGAATCCTGTTTCTACATTAAGGCCAAAAATCTCAGAGAATGGACAGCATATATTCCATTTATAATTTTAGTAGAGAGAGACAATCTGGTACATTTGAAGAAGTTTAAGAAAAGGAGGGCAATCTATTTAAAATATACTTGACAATACTAGAAAATATTAATAAGTAAATAGGAGACAAAGTGCTTGAGAGAAGTGCTTCTCATCTAGTGGAGGATCAGTAGGTGGACCCCAAAGACCCTCCCTTAGAAAAATGCATGTATGCACTGTGGAGGAGACTATTGGATGCCTACTCACTATCCCAACTCTCTGCCTTCTTTATAAATAGATACATTTACTTCTTTACAGAATTCTCTTTATGAGTTCTTGGACAGATAGGGAACAGGTAAAGCAAAGAGAAGGTGGGAAACCCAAATGAATAACTTAATGTACCTGAAAAATGGCAGAGAAATTTGGACAGAAGAGACTTGAATAGATAGTGAATAGGAGAAAGCGGGAGCAATATACTGCAGAGTCTCAAATCTATCTGCATCCTTTCAACAATTTTAGAGGGCTAAAAATTCAGAAGTGGACAAGAATCGTATGCCGACTGGATTCCCAGTTGAGATTCTAATTGACATTTGAGTTTTTTACCATTCTAAAATTGTTGAAACACTGGGTTTTAGCTCAGTTGGTAGAGTGCTGCTCTGCATATTCTGAGGACCTGGGTTTTATCCCCAGCACCACAAAAGTGGGAGAAGTACCTGCAGCCCACTCCTGAAATAATCCTGAAAGAAACAGTCATTGAAAGCCCTATAAATAGCAGAGAAGCACTGACATAATGCCAAGCACAGCATGGTGTCAAGGAGTGTTTCCTTCTATTGTTGCTATGAGTCACAAGTGGAATTGAGGGCACCCAAAAACAACAAAAATTGTTGGAAGCATGTGGATTAGATTCAAGAATATATGGTAGCCAGGTTTGGGGAAGGTTCTTTTGGAGTTCATAGAGTGGCATGAGAGATTTTGAGGTGAGTGCTTATCATGTATTTTATATTGAGAGTGATATTAAAAGGTTTTGCTTTGTGATTTAAATGGATTCCACCTTTGGTATTTTAGGGATGCTTTATAAAAACAGAACTCACTTTTCGGTTATTCTTTGGTGATTAGGACTGTTTGTCTTTGAAAAGGGAGCACTGGGGAGATAGGCTCAAAGGTGGAAATAAAAAAAACTAGGTTTAAGGCAAGTTACAGGTATGTGGGGATAAGGGGGAAAGAGTCTGCTTACCTTACTTTACCTAGATCAAGACACATTGTTGGCAGGAGAATGGATGAATCCAGCAGTTAGAAAATGTTTAGCTTTTAGGAATTCTCAGAAGTAGTTTGGAGAGTAGTGAATATGTGAGTATAGGTCAAGAACATACAAGAACAACTGACAAAAGACTAAGTATGGTATTGAACTGAAAGCTAAATGGAAGTCAGTGACGCATCTTCAGAAAGAGATCACAGTCACATACGAGACAGGGAAAGGAGGGAATACTGAAAATGCAATAATTTTCCTTTCTCACAACTATAATTTTTATTATTTTTAAGAACACTCACCAGAATACTGAGCAGTTGCTTGCAGATTGCCCATATTTCTTCTTTGGTCTTTGTAATCTGGGGGTGGCCTTGTCAAATGTCGGTTTACCTGATCTTGTGGAGCAATTTTCTCCTTGAAAACACAAATGAAAACATACTAAATTGGACCACTATTTTTCACTTACAAAAATTTGTATGATACTCA
Organism: Pedetes capensis; assembly: GCA_007922755.1. Classification (NCBI taxonomy): domain Eukaryota; kingdom Metazoa; phylum Chordata; class Mammalia; order Rodentia; family Pedetidae; genus Pedetes; species Pedetes capensis. The sequence goes on from VMDO01025403.1 coordinate 22,907, forward strand.
AAAAAGTAAGAATATAAGAACAATTTTGGTTAAGCATGGTGGCACTTGCCTGTAATTCCAGCACTCTGGAGGCAGAGGCAGGAGGACCCTGTCTCAAGCAAGCAAGCAAGCAAGCAAACAGATAAACAAAACAATTTTGCATCATGGGTTTCAGTTCATGATCTTGTTTGTTGATACTGTTGGTAGATGCCATCAAGTCAGGTCTGACTCATAGCAACCCTGTGTACAACAGAATGAAACATTTCCCGATTCTGTGCCGGGCACATGATATTATTTATGTTTAAGCCCATTGTTGCAGACACCGTGTCAATCCATCTATTTAAGGGTCTTCTTTTAGTTTGCTGACCTGCCACTCTCCTAAACATGATATCCTTCTCCTAACAACATATCCAAAATACGTAAGACGCAGTTTAGCCATCCTTGCTTCCAGGGAGCACTCTGGTTGTACTTCTAGGACAGATCTGTTGGTTCTTTTGGCAGTCCATGGTATATACAATATTATTCTCCAGTAACATAATTCAAAAGCATCAATTCTTTTCTTGTCTCCCTTATTCAATATCTAGCTTTCATAAACATATGATGCAACTGAAAATACCATAGCATGAGTCAGACGCACCTTTGTTTTCAATGTGACATCTTTACATTTCAATACTTTAAAGAAGTCTTTTGCAACAGCTTTTCCCAATGCAATGCATCTTTTTATTTCTTGATGGTTGTTCTATGAGTGTTGAATGTAGAACCAAGTAAAAGAAAATCTTGGACAACCTCAATCTTTTCTCCATTTATCATGAAGTTGCCTACTGACTCAGTTGTAAGGATTTTTGTTTCTTGATGTTGAGGCACAATCCATACTGAAGGCTGTGTTCTTTGATCTTCATTGGAAAAGGTTTCAAATTCTCTATGCTTTCAGCCAGCAGTTGTGTCACCTGCATAATGCAGGCTGTTAATGAGTCTTCCTTCAATCATGATGCTGCGTCCTTCTTCATAAAGTCCAAGTTCTCAGATTATTTGCTTGGCATTGAGATTGAAGAGGTATGGTGAAAGGGTACAGCCGTGGTGCACATCTTTCTTGACTTTAAACCAGGCAGTGTTTCCTTGTTCTGTTCAAACGACTGCCTCTTGGTCCATGTACAGATTCCTTATGAGTATAGTTAAGTGCTCTGTTATTTTCATTCTTTGCAGTGTTATCCATAATTTATTATGATCCACACAAAGGCCTTGTATAGTCAATAAAACACAGATAGACATTTTTCTGGTATTCTCTGCTTTCATCTGACATCAGCAATGATGTCTTTGGTTCCACATCCTCTTCTGAATCTGGCTTGGTTTTCCAACAGTTCCCTATGTATATATTGCTGTGGTTGCCTTTGAATGATCTTTAACAAAATTTTACTTGCATGTGAAATTAATGATATCATTAGATAATTTCCATGTTTGGTTGGATACCCTTTTTGGGAATAGGCACAAATATGGATCTTTTCCAGTTAACTGGCCAGGTAGCTGTTTTCCAAGTCTCTTGGCATAAACATGTTAGCACCTCCAGTGCTGCATCTGTTTGTTGAAATATCTCTATTGGTACTCCATTTAATTTCTGGAGCTTTGTGTTTTGCCAACTCCTTCAAGGCAGCTTCCACTTTGTTCTTCAATACCATTGGTTCCTGATCATATATGATCTCCTAAAATGATTGGTCATCCACCAATTCTTTTTGGCATAATGGCTCTGTGTATTCCTTCCATCTTCTTTGATGTTTCATATGTCATTTAACATTTTCCCTGCAGAATCCTTTACTAGTGCCACTGGAGGCCTGAATTTTTTCTTCAGTTCCTTAAGCTTGACAAGTAGTGCTAATCAAAGAATCTTTTTGTTATCCACAAACTTCCTGCATGGAAGTGTCATTTCTACTTCTTCATAACATTCAACATGTGTTTTGGGTCTAGTAACTACTCTCATTTCTTTTATTTTGCAATTAGATATCAATAACATATAAATCTCTATGAGTTTTGAGATGGTATTTCTAGATTTACATTGTGGCATGCCCAGTATCCTTTGGTATCTTTATATAATTCTGGGACATAGAAAAAAGACTTATCTATGAATGTCATGTCATTCCCACATAACAAGGGCTGCTTTTTCTCTTTGTCTTTGTGAACCAGGAAGTTTTTAGAATTGCTTCACGGCAATTTTGAATGTGCTCTAAAGCAAATTCCACCTTTAAAGGTAAACATAATCGACACAAGCAGAGACAGAACATTACAATTACAGAAAAGGCAATAATTGGAGATGAGAACTTTGGAATAGATACATAAGTCAATTAGCTAGAAGCCAAATGTGTGTTAACTCACTTAAATCATGTGTTTCTCAGTTTCTCATCAAATTCCAAACCTCCTACGTAGAATAAGACTACTATAAAGCACAGAGAAGGGCCTAAAAACAACAACAAACCAAATTCATTCCTTATTTTAAGAAAAAAAATCTTGAAAGACTGAGTTTTTTGGGCATCAAGTAATTCATATAAAACATTTTGATGAGCTAAGTGTAAATGGGGCTGGGATTTAAACAGTTGGTAGAGCACTGTGCTGCACTTTCTGAGGTCCGGAGTTCAATTTCCAGCACCACAAAAATGGGAGAAGGGCCTGGCAATCCACTCCCATGGCAATCCCGAAACAGTCAGCCACTGAAAACCCTATGAGAGTTGCTATGAGTCCAATACCCAACTCGACGGCACCTAACAACAAGAACAACAAGTGTAAATGAATCAGAAACATGTGGATTACATTTCTTTTAAACATGGGTTTACAATGAAGGGAAAAAGCCGTTGGTGAATTTTTTGTTTGTTTGTTTGTTTTGCCCAAACCCTAAATGTTTAAGAAAGAGCTTGAGATGTTCCATGAACCCAAACATATCGATGTGTAAACAGCCCTCTTGTAAATTCTTTTGTAAATTGACAATTTTGATTTTTAAGCCAAGCATGGGACATTCTGAAATCTTTTATTTTCCAAAAAGCATCCTTCTTACATGATTAGGTGTTTTTATTTATGCTGAGGGGCTGGGATTTAGCTCCGTTGGTAGAGCGCCGCTCTGCAATCTCTGAGGTCGAGTTCAATTCCCAGCACCACAAAAACAGGAGAAGGACGTGGCAACCTACTCCCGAGGCAATCCCGAAACAATCAGCATTGAAAACCCTATAAGGGTCTCTATGAGTCGGACATGACTCGACGGCACCTAACAATAACAATTTATGCTGAAGATGACTGTGTGTGTGTGTGTGTGTGTGTGTGTGTGTGTGTGTGCATGTATGTGTGTGTTTGTGTGTGATAATTGTTGTTGTTGTTAGGTGCCATTGAGTTGAGTCTGACTCATAGTGACCCCATGTACAGCAGATTGAAACACTTCCGGATTCTGTGCCAGGCACACAATCTTATTTATGTTTAAGCCCATTGTTGCAGACACTGTGTCCATCCATCTGGTGGAGGGTTTTCCTCTTTTGCGTTGACCTGCCACTCTCCCAAACATGATGTCTTTCTCTAGGGATTGATCTCTTCTGACTACATGTCCGAAATATGTAAGACCCAGTCTGGCCATTCTTGCTTCAAAGGAGCACTCTGGTTGCACTTTTTCTAGGACAGAGCTGTTGGTTCTTTTGGCAGTCCATGGTATATTCAATAGACGTCTCCAGCACCACAATTCAAAAGCATCAATTCTTTTCCTGTCTCCCTTGTTCAATGTCCAGCTTTCACAACCATATGATGCGACTGAAAATACCATGGCATGAGTCAGACGCACCTTCATTTTCAATGTGACATCTTTGCTTTCCAATACTCTAAAGAGATCTTTTGCCACAGCTTTTCCTAGAGCAGTGCCTCTTTTGATTTCTTGACTGCTGCTTCCGCAGGTGTTGATTATAGAGCTAAGCAAATCAAAATCTTGGACAACCTCAATCTTTGCTCCATTTAATGTGAAGATGCGTGCTGACCCAGTGGTAAGGATTTTTGTTTTGTTGATGTTTAGTCGTAACCCATATTGAAGGCTATGATCTTTGATCTTCATCAGTAAATGTTTTAAATCCTCTTCACTTTCAGCAACCAGAGTTGTGTCATTTGCATAATGCGGGTTGTTAATGAGTCTTTCTCCAATCCTGATGCCGCATTCTTCCTCATAAAGTCCAGCTTCTCAGATTATTTGCTCAGCATACAAATTGAAGAGATAGGGTGAAAGTATACAGCCCTGACGGACATCTTTCTCAACTTTAAACCAGGCAATATTTCCTTGTTCTATGTGAACAACTGCCTCCTGGTTCACATACAGATTTCTCATGAGTACAATTAGTTACTCTGGTATTCCCATTTTCTGAAATGTTATCCATAAATTATTATGATCCACACAGTCAAATGCCTTTGCACAGTCAATAAAACATAGATAGATATATTTCTGATAGTCTCTACTTTTGGCTAATATCCACCTGACATCAGCAATGATGTCCCTGGTTCCCCTTTTCTGAATCAGGCTTGATTTTCCAGTAATTCCCTGTCTATATACTGCTACAGTTGCTTTTGAATGATTTTTAGTAAAATTTTGCTTGCATGTGATATTAATGGTATTGTCCGATAGTTTCCACATTCAGTTGGATCCCCTTTTTTGGGAACAGGTACAAATATGGATCTCTTCCACTCAGTTGGCCAGCTTGCTGTTTTCCAAATCTCTTGGCATAAATATGTTAACACCTCCAGTGCTGCCTCTGTTTGTTGAAACATCTCTATTGGTATCTGATCAATTCCTGGAGCCTTGTGTTTCATCAGTTCTTTCAAGGCAGCTTCCACTTCATCCTTCAATACCATTGGTTCCTCTTCCTATACAACCTCTTGGAATGGTTGGTCATCTACCAATTTGTTTATGTATAATGACTCTGTGTATTCCTTCCACCTTCTTTTGATGTTCCCTGCATCATTTCATATTTTCCCTGTAGACTCTTTCACTACTGCCACTCGAGGCTTGACTTTTTTCTTCTCTTCCTCAAGCCTGAGAAACACAGAACGTGTTCTTCCCTTTCGGTTTTCTGCCTCCAGCTCTTTGCACATGTCATTATAATATTTGTTTTTGTCTGATCCAGCTGCCTTTTGAAATCTTCTTCCTTAACTTCATCATGTCTTCCTTTTCCTTTAGCTGCTTGACATTCAAGGGCAAGTTCCAGCATCTCTTTTGACATGTAATTTGGTCTTTTATTTTTTTCTTGTCTTTTTAATAACTTTTTGCTTCCTTCTTGAATGATATCTTTTATGTGATGCCACAACTCCTCTGGACTCTTATCATTTGTGTTTAATGCATTAAACCTATTCTTGAGGTGGTCTCTGTACTCAGGTGGGATATACTCAAGGTCATATCTT
>VMDO01025404.1:0-28286 GCA_007922755.1 Pedetes capensis
CCGCCAGCTTTCTGTCTGGCCCCACGCTACTTGTATCCTGTGCAAATGGCTGCTCCAGCTCGGAACCTTCTTCTTTTACTGGCTCAGATTTACAAGTTTCCCCCAAAATGTCGAGTATTTTCTCATTTTCTACGGATTTAACAGGAATAGAATGGCACAAGGTTTAATCACCAGGGAAATAAAGCAATCACAACGGCGGCGCGGGCACTGTGGCCACGCTGACACCAAGAGAACCGCTAGCTACACAGAGATTGGAAAACCCGCGCTACGCACACTGACACTGGGACCCTACCTGCTCGCTGCCACCGTCTGCTATGGGAGCCTCTACACTATGGGGAGAGAAAAGCCCCCCAGACTTCCACACCTACAACCACTGTGCTGCTTCGTGACAGTCCTTTTCGAGGCTTTGCTCGATCTGATTCTTCCAGCTTCTGTTCTATGTCCAAGTGTGGCGCCAAGTACAATCACCACGCACTGTGCAGCGCGATTTCCACATTCCCTTGAGTTGCGTGAACACAACAGTCCGGCATGGAAGGAGCGGCTCTTCTGTTGGTGGAGTAAACGCAGTCCCGAGGCAGATGGCACGGCAGAGTCTGTGACACTTGGCTTCCTCTTCCGGGCCCGGGCCCGTCTTGCTTCGGTGCCCTGACACCAGCCTTAGCCTGCCTCACCTGCCTCAAGTGACTGCCACACAATATCACGAGATCTGTGTCATGTGGAAACACATGGCAGAACCACGGAACTGACTTTAGGGCCCCTCCCGCGTGGTCGGAGATGCGCACGCCACTACATCTCCCCAGACGTCTGCCCTTAAGCACCAGCACGGCGCCCCACAGATCTGGTGATATGAGTGGGTTTCCAATCTCTGATCCTTGTACGATCTGGATTGTCCACCACTAGCGGGATTACGAGACCGTAACACAACCTAAGGTATACACACGGCTTTAAAGAAAGAGGAGCGTGAAAACCTCCAAACCACATTGTCGCGTCTCTTGTATCAGTACCTGGCTCCAGGAGCAGCTCCTTAGTGTCCTGCTGGAGAAAAGGACAGACAGCAAATCCCCACATCAGTTTAAAGTGAGTGGACATGTTTCCCCAGTAAGTGCAGCCTCCCGCCTCTGCGAACAGTGCCTGCTTCAAAGACCGCTCTCCACCTAAGAAATGCATCCTTTGCTCCAGGGTGCAGTAAGGACACGTTCATCCACCAGCTCGCCCTGCTTCATGTGCCCACACTTCCAGCCACTGCATCCACCACACCCTACCCAACCCCACAAGCAGGCCTCATGGCCACTTCAGCTGGCAAAGCCATGCAGGGTCAAAGCAGAGGGCACCCAGGTGGCTACCACCCTGCATATAAGAAAAAAAAAAGCCACTTTCCCCAATGCAAACTAGGGTTTGTAACCAGAACTTGCTGTCTTTAGGAAACCCATCTCTCAGCCAGCACGGGGCGCACGCCTGGATTCCCGGTGACTCGGGAGGTGGAAGCAGGATGATGAGAGGCTCAGGCCAGAGGCAGCCTGCGTAACTGAGCAAGACTGTGACACACGATAAAAAATAAAAAGGGGTGGGGGTGCAGCTCAGTGGTTGAACACTTGCGCTGCTTCTGCCTTCCAGGCCCCTCCCTGCTGGCTCTGTCGCCCGGCAGCAGCTATGGTGCGCACTCTGCAGCTGTGTCGGCCAGGCCAACTTCTGGCCACAGCCCCCGCTCAGTGCCCACGCACAGCTTGTGCCTTTTCCGTGGGTGCTCTCGGTCTGGACAGATGCCACATGCACTGAGGCTCAGTCCCACATGTAGTGGAGGGGGACTTTGGAGAGGTTCTGACCTCAGCGACAAATCGCAGGAACTGCGGAGGCCTGCCGCGGGGGACTGGGGGCATCTCCTCCCTGCCCCTCCCTTGGCTCTCCCTGCTTCCTGGCCATCAGGTGGCAGCCAGCCTTGTACCCGACTCGCTCCGCTGCCAGGATCCAGCCGGCCTGGACCAACAGCTCTGAAACCAGGAGCCAGAAACAACCCCCCTGCTTCAAGCCGCCTCTCGGTCGCCAGCCACGGGCAAGCGCGAGTGCCTCTTCTCCCAGGGACCAGGGGCCACCAGCAACGCTGCCCACAGTATGGCACCAGATGGCAAAGGGACTGACCGCGAGTACGTTCAAGTCCCGCGACGCAGCTTCTGCAGGGTGCCCGCAGCCTTCCCCATCTGCCTGACAAAGAAACAGGACGTGGTTTTGTGGAGACCCAAGTTGCCAAGGTCACAGCCTCCGCCTCACCACTTCCTCTATGACCTGTGTCTGCTGCCCTTGCAGCGCCCACGGCCCTGTGTGCGTCCACCCCGGGACTCCACTGTCCTTCCTCAGCTCCCCACACCAGCGCCCCGACACACACGCGGCAGGCACTGTGCTGGCTGAACAGATGCGGTTCACTCCCAGGCTGCTTTGAAATGGCACCAATTCCCACAGGTGACACAGCTGCAAGGCCTTCCTAGGCCTCGCCAGGCCGCAGTCAGTGCCCCACCGGACACGTGCCTCTGCTGAGCTGCACACAGTGAACACCTTCACCTTCCTGTTTTGTTTTCTGAGACGAGGTCACGCCAGGTAGGCCAAGTGGCCGCAAACTCATGATCCTTGAGCCTCGGTCCCCCAGTGCCGGGATCAAAGGTGGCTGTTGGGCTGACAGATCCGTATCTTTTTAGGCACATGTTTGCCATCCCAGCAACTCAGGAGGTAGGGGCAGAAAGATACAGAATTCAAGGCCGGAGGCAGCCTGCAAAACTTAGCGAGACCCTGCCTCCAAATACAACGGAAAGAACTAGGCTGGGCTTCGGCTCCATTGGACAGCATGTGCAAAGCATGGGGAGGCCCTGGGTTCCAGTCCTAGTACTACAAAAAATAAAATAAAACAAACAGTTGGTCCTACACAGGAACCATCCCCCAAGCTGAAACTTAATGCCTTCATTGAATAAAACTACCACCAAATGTGGCGAAGCCTGGCAGTTAAAATGACGATCAGGCCCAGCGTGGTGGTGCACACCTGTAATCCCAGTACTCAGGAGGCTGAGGCGGGAGGATCATTAGAGACCAGCCTGGCCTCTGTAGCAACATCGTTTCAAAAAACCAAAAAACAGCAAGTAAAAAATAAAGATTAGTAAATGAAAGATGACCGCCCTCCCACCAGAGCAGCTAAGCACTAGTGGGAGGAGTGGACTGTCCAGCACGCTGCGCGCCCACCGAAGAGAAGGGGAGAGGCACCGGCCTCACCTCCGTCGTGGGCCTCACCTCCCGCGTGGGTCTCACGGAACCAACACCAACAGAGCGAGGCAGCGGATCACTTGTCTCCTCTGCGCTACCTTCCCATGGGTCCTGAAAGCTGCTTATTTAACCAGAGAACGTGCTCACGGAGCCTCGCCCCGTGCCGAAGGGGCTCCCAGCTGGCTGCTCTACCCATGATCCACTGCGCCACCTCCTCAGGCGCGCGGAGCTAGAGTGGAGGCCACACGCAGGGCCCTCTCATCAGCAGCCCTGGCGGGCCGTGTGCCCAGGGCTGCTGGCACGCCACACGTCCCCAAGTTACCTACAGCATGCTCCGAGAGCTGGGCCGGAGGCCACGCCAGCTGCGCAGCCACGTACTCTTTACTGTCCCGAAAGGGACTGAGGCCGGCGTCACCCTCTGCTAAGTCGGGGGCATCGCGGCTCTCGGCTTTGATCCCACCCAAGGTGTCCACATCCATCCTGTCCACGGCCTGCCAGCTCCGTAGACTTCCTTCCCAGTCCTCCTGGGAAGGAGAGAGGGGAGGTGAGTGACCCGGGCCAAGCCCTCGGCTGCTCCCCCCAACCCCTGCCGCCACGTACCTGCCTGTGTCGGGGGTCTTCCTCCAGGCCATTGTCTTCGGTGCCCTCCTCCTCCGTCTTCTGTCCTAATTCCAGGATAATCGTTCAGTTAGACAACTCCCTGGTGCCAGCCCGGGAATTAGCTTGCACAGAGTGACCCGTGTCCACCTCAGTCAGGACTGAGTCAGGACATGTGGCGAGGAAACCTCACAGAGCTGGGCTACCGCGTGTGCCTTTGTCTCAGCTGCTGCGCTAAGCTGGGGTGTGAGGAGCCAAGGTCCAAGCAAAGGATGTGAGTGGGGGTTGGCTCAGCTGGTGGAGGGCTGCTCTGCCCTGGTTCCCTCCCCAGCACCACGAAAATGGGAGAGGGACCTGGCAGCCCGCTCCTGGAGCCGCCCGACCTTGAGAACCCTATGAATAGCAGAGAAGCACGGACACAGTGCTGGGCACGGTATAGCGTCGGGGAGGGGGTCATCCTGTTCTACGCAGGGCTGCTGCGAGCTGGACCCGACTCGACAGCACTACACACGGCAAGGAACAAAGGATTCAGCTCTTTCACAAAGCAGCTGAAGATGTCAGAGCTGCTCCACACCACGACAAACGTCCCGAAAGAACAGAGGACACAAGAGTTTCCGACGAAAACCCACAGAACTCCACAGAGCCCACCCAGGAAGCAAAGAGCTGCTGCCTGGCGAGGGGGTCAGGGCAGCAGCAGCTCAGGCGAGGCCTCGATGGCGCCCCCAGCACCATGGACCCCCACACTGCCTTCCTGACTTGCTGCTCCTCCCCACGTCTGCCCACTGTGCGCAGGCTGCCTGCGCCACCATGCACCTCAGCCCCTGCTCTGGGTGAGGCAAAAACACAAAGGCTGCCCTGGCAAGCCGGGCCACGCACAATTCCGGGAAGGCGGAAGAACAGTGCCCAGTGCGCAAAGGGTCTCCAGGGGCCTGAGGGCAGCAAGCCTGAGTTCAGGCCAAACCTCAAGACCTGAAAGGACAAACCTCTAGGCTCTGGAGACCTCATGTTCTTCAAAACGTGCAGAGTCCTTGTTCCAAGGATCCCGCTTTCAGGAAACTCGCGAAAGCATCGGAGGAGAAACTGAGAACAGGAATGTTTTCTCTGCCTAACACAGCCTGGCCCAAGGAAACCGAATAGGTGCACAGCAGCACACGTGGCCCTCCAGGGCCCCGAGAAGGGGCGTGAGGCATTTTTGGTTGTCACAACTGGGGGGAAGCTGCCAACACCCAGTGCACGGCAGCCAAGGCTGCGGCGTAACACCTGCAATGCATGGGACAGGGCAGCACTTGGCCAACAGGGGACCCTCAGCGGGACACCACGTAAAGCCTTGCAACCTTCTGGAAAAAATGTTGTCATATGCCAAATGACACAAAGAAAATCACAAAGCAGTAAATAAAAACCTAAAGAAACCACACTTGTATTGAATCGTGTAAAGCCAGGTGTGGGGGCCACACCTGGGATCCCAGCACTTGGGAAGGCGAGGCAGGAGGATAGCAAGTTCTTGAGAGACCCTGCCTCACCCTCTCCAGATCTGTCTCCAGGAGGGGACAGAGCCAAGCAGCAGTGGCCACGCCTGGGATCCCAGGGCTCAGGAGGCTGAGGTGTGAGGAAGATGGGTGGTACACGCCTATGGCGCACGCCTATAATCCCAGCGGCTCGGAGGCGGAGGCAGGAGGATCGAAAGTTCAAGGCCAGAGGCAGTCTGTGTAACTTATCGAGACCCTGTCTCAAAAAAGTAAAAAAAATGGGCTGGGGCTGGGGGTGCAGCTCAGTGGTCGAGCACTTGCAGAACATGCAAGTGCAAGGCCCTGGGTTCAAACCCCAGTACCACACACACACACACACACACACCCCAATGGCTGGGAGCATAGCTCAGGGGGAGAGCACTTGGGCATGCACAAGGCCCTGGGTTCCAAAATCAGTATTGCAAGAAAACATAAAAAGAACAACAAAAAGAAGCAAAAGAAACTTTGATCTTTGATCACAGACACAAACTGCAGTGTGCACATGCCCCCTCCCTGCTCTGTGGGGGTGAACCTGGGGACCTCAGGCATGCGTTAGGTGCTCTACCACTGAGCTGCAACTCCAGCCCCTTTAAATCTTGAGTCACAAAGTCGCTAAGTTACGCACGCTGCCTATGGCTTTAAATTCGTGATCCTCCTGCCTCCGCGCCTGGGGTTCCTGGAATTACAGGTGTACACCACTGCAACTGGGCCCAAGTTACATCTTAACACATATCACTCCGTTACGCGTCACACACCATGAGCTTCCCATCTTGCTAGTTTAGTCCTCCCTATGACACTAGCAGGTTTCACTATTGGCACTGGACACACAAGAACCTGGTTCAGCTCTAAAGCTAGGACTCCAAACTCAGCTGCCCGTGCCCATAACTGGCTTGCACAACCTCTCTTTCTGTGAAACCCTCGTTAAAGATATTGCTACTGGCGCACAATCCCTAGGCCTCTGAAGAGTGGCATGCGGTTCCCTCAGAGGACATGGCCAGGAAAGGCGGAGAAGCAGGCAGACCACACTGCAGATAGGAGGCATGTGGTACCTTGGCCGTCTCCAGGCCAAGGGATGGAGGACACTGACAGTTGGCTTTCACCCACACAGCTCACCAGCTCAATTCCAACCTGCAACCTACCAGAACCCATCAGCAAGTTTGCAACCATTTTGCCTGCTCCGGTTTTTTGAGGTGCTGGGGATGGAAGCCAGGGTCTTGCACAGGCTCAGCAAGCTCTATTCACGAGCCCCACCCCAGCCTCAACGCTGCCTGTTCGGACCCGGCGGGGAGAAAACTGCTGACTCAGGAGCCGCTTGGGGCTTTGGAGAGCCAGTTACCCGTGGAGGTCCTACAATTCCTCCAGCTTGTCAACGGAGCCCAGAAAGCCTCAACTTAATTCTCCTTAACAGACACCATAGCGTCATGAGAACCTCACGTCCCCCTAGAGCCATAGAGGTGCAGCATTTCACACAGAAACCACGTGCCTCTCCAGAGAACATCCCCGCTCCTGGTGGCACACAGGCCCAGAGACCGAGCCCCCCGAGGACACTGGCCACTATCATCACCACTGTGGGTGGCGTTTCCTTTTTAGAGGATGGAAATGTTCTAGAAGGAGCCGATGCAATGGCCGTACAGCCCTGTGGGTGCCCTAAAGAACACTGACCTGCACATCTTAGGCAAAGATTCGAGGTGGCGTGAACTGTATTTGGATTTCTAAACACAACCTGGCGAGACACAGGCTGAGTACAAATACCACAACAATCGGTTTTGGACCCCACGGAAGCGGGGCTCTGTTCCCGCTGAGGTTGGCATCATTTTCCCTGCTGAACAGGGAAGGCAGGCAAGCAGGGACAGCACTGTTGCTCAGACCAGTTGGGGCATTTTGACAATGTACGCTGCTCTGGTTCTGGTCTAATCCCTATGAAGGGACAAGAGTTTCTAATGCATAGTTGACATTTACTCAGCACCTGCCCGTCTTATTCTTTCTCCTCCACCCCCAGTACTGGGGGGTGAATCCAGGGCCACAAACATGCTAGGCCAGTGCTTCACCACTGAGCCATGACTCCAGCCCCTTCTTACTTTTTTACTTTGATACAGGGTCGCCAAGTTGCACAGGCAGCCTCAGGCCTCAAACTCATGATCCTCTAGCCTCAGCCTCCCAAGAAACTGAGACCACCTCATTCCTTGTGCACTTCTGACAGAGCCACTCATTAGGTGCTCGAGAGCATGCCTAATTCTTGGAGAAGAACAGTGAGGGGCAGCATCCCAGCCGGGACAGTAGGAAGAGCACAAACCACACTTTTCTGTGCTCCCTAACCATGTGGGCCCCGGGCAGTAGTTGGTACGAGTGGAGACCTTTAGAGTGGAGACCTTTAGCGTATCTCTTTGTGATCCTCTTGCTGGTGGCGTCTAAGTCAGTGCCAGAGTCACCAAACTCTTGTCCTTCTTCCTTCACCGCCTGTCAGAAAAGATGATGGCCTTTTACAAAGCTATTTTTTATGAGCTGCCCGGTACATGCTGTTCTTTCTAAGTAGCGACTTCCCAGCCAACAAAGGCAAACCTGTCCTTGTGGAAAGCAACTGTTTCTTTTACTTGGGCCACAGGCCCAAGATGCACAGGATGAACCCCGCACAATTTGGTTCTCTCCAGGCCCAAGGGCCAAAGGAGAGAGGTCTTCTCACCTCCGCACCTCCCAACCTTGTCCTACACTGTTAGACATGGGGACAAGTAATGACATGGGCCACGCTGGGCCTGGACAGGACAGAGGGAAGGGTGGAGTTCAACAGGCCATCTCTGACTTGTGGTGAGAAAGAACACACAGCCTGGGGAAGGAATCAAGACACTGGTTTCATTCAACAGGTGTGTGGTGCCTGCCGCAGGACTGAGAGATCACAAGGTCCTGACCCTCACTGAGCTTGTCCTGGCCGTGGAAACAGACAAGCCCCCGGCCCTCAAGCTTGTGTGAAGTGCTGGAAACAGGATGGGAGGTGACACAAGACGATATAATTACTCGGGGACAGGGAGGCAACATCTCAGACAGATCCAAAATAGCAAGGTTCCAGCCAGGAGACCTTGGGGACCAGAATGGAGAGCATGGTGTGTGCAAAGGCCATGGGGCAGGGGCCGGGACCGCCTCCTGTCTTGTAGGTGATTAACACACATTCTCCAGAGGAGGAAACTGAGGTTCAGAGAGCAGAAAAGCCACCTGTCCAAGGTCACAGAGCCAAGTCTCCGACCAGAGCCCGGGGACACAGCCAGGGCCACCCCCAGGACCCCACAGGACTGGCTTTTAGCGCACTCGGGGCGAACGGCCGGGAAGAGGATGGGAAGCGAGGCACAGAGACGGGCGGTGATGGGCTAAGGTCACACAGCCGGGTCCCGCTGGTGCCCGACAAGCGCGGGGCAGCGGCGGCCGAGACGGGGGCGGGCCGGGGTCGCCCCGAGGCCGGGGGCCGCAGTGACAGGCCCGCGCGGGGGCGCGCCCGAGCCTCCTGCGCCACCCCCGGGCCCCGGGCCGCGTCACCTTCTTGAGCCGCTCCAGCAGAACGCTCTTGTTGCCGCCCGCGTCCAGGTTCCGCTTCCGCAGCTCCGCCCGCAAGTCGACCACCCGCAGGTCGCTGAGCCGCCGCGTCTCGGCCTCTGAGGCGCCCGGGCCCAGGGCGGCCGCATCAGAGCCCGAGTCGCCCGACCCCGCCCCAGTCTCCGCCATCCTCGCTTTCCCGTCTCCTCCACCGACCAGGGGGCCACAGCGCCAGCGGCCGCAGCAGCTCTGAGCACAAAATGGCGCCGCCTAAGAGGAAAGCGCACCCGCTTCCTCCCGCCCGGCTTTGCGTCTGCGCGTGCGCACTGCCTGCGTGCGCGATCTCCGCAATAGGTGCCCTCGTTCGTCGACCGGCCATACGCCTCCCGCCGCAACGCGCAGGCGCCGTGACTGCAGCACGCATGCGTCGGAGACGTACGCGGCGGGAGGCCGGCGCTGCCAAGCGCGCCTGCGCACATCCGCCTGAGTGGCTTATCGCGCATGTGCAGATGCGACCGGGGACGTCCGCCTCGCGCCGGCTGCGCCTGCGCAGAAGCGAGGCGCGCCGGGGAGGCTGGAGCGGTTCACTCTCAGGCGGCGCCATTTTGTGCTGAGAGTCGAGATAAAACCGGCCCGGTTCTGTGAGGAGAAAGCGGCGGAGCCAGGGCCCCTGGAATGGCGGAGACTCTGTCAGGTTTTGGAGATTCCGGTGCGGCGGGCGGAGCGGCTCTGAGCTCTGCCTCGTCGGAGACCGGGACGCGGCGGCTCAGCGACTTGCGGGTGATCGACCTGCGGGCGGAGCTGCGGAAACGGAATCTGGATTCGAGCGGCAACAAGAGCGTTTTGATGGAGCGGCTGAAGAAGGTGGGGCGGGGGCCCTGGGCGTGGGCGCGGGGTGGGCGACGGGGCCCCGCGGCCGCCGGGGTGACCCCCCCATCCCCACACCCCGGGGCCGGCCGCGGCCTGCGCAGCGCCGCACGGCCCCTTGCCAGGCCCCGAGGAGCCGCGAGGGCCGGAGGTGCTGCCCGACGCCGCCCGGGGCGAGGCCGGGAACGCGAGGCGAGGAGGGTGAGAGGGCGGGGCGCGGCCGGAGCCCCCGGACCCTGTGACTGCGCGGGGGGGGCGACTTCGAACGCCTCGCGGGGTGCGTGCGGTGGGGTGGCTCCGCCAAGGTCACACGGCCCGGCCGGGGCGCGTCGGGACTTGAACCCGGGCCCGCGCTCGGCCCGAGGCGGTGCGGGGCTCGGAAGGAGGCGGCGGTGCTGACTGGGCCTTTGGGGGCGCCGCGCGCCCCGAGCGGAGGGCTCGCCTGTTGGGGAGTAAACACCTCGGGGAGGCGTCGGAGGAAAATGGAAGGCGAAGGACAAGCAGAAAAGCGCCCTTGACGACCGGCCAGGAAGGGCCGGGGGAGGAACGAGGCGGGAGGGAAGCGCGGTCGCCGCCGTCGGGGGCGTCCGGTGCGGCTGGGCTAGACCGGGAGAGGGCTTTCCACACACAGCCCCAGCGGGGCTCCCTCAGGGCCGGCCGTGGCCTGGTGGCCTCGGCCTTCCACCCGGAGGACCTTTAATCCCTCTGCAGTCCGTTCAGTCTTCCGAAGGAGGAAGATGAGTGGTCACCGTGGCGCCCGCCTGTGATTTCCCGGTCTCTCTGGAGGCTGAGGCAGGAGGATTGAAAGGTGGAGGCCAGGAGTCAGCCTGCGCAACCTATCGAGACCCTTTGTCAAAATACAAATTGAAAAATGGACTGGGGGTACAGCCCAGTGGGGGAACGCTTGCCTGGCACTTGTGCGGGGTCCTGGGATCCATCCTCCAGTACTGCGAAAAGAAGCAATGGAAGAAAGTGAGAGGGTTTTGCTTCTGGGGTTAGTTGAGGTCACATGGACCAGCTTGGCCTGTTGCCTTACACGTACGCGAATTCAATTTTCTCTGTGCCATCTTTTGTTATTTGTAGAGTGGAGGCTCTGAATTTGGAGAATCTCTTCAGAAAAGCACATAGTTAACGTTTAGCTAAGCGTCAGTGCTTTTCCGTGTTCCCTGTAGTTCCCTCATTCCCGTGGGCTGCCTTTTTTTTTTGCTCTCTGTTGTGGTCTGAGGAGCTCTCCCCAGTAGCCTTTCAGCTTTACCGTTCACCCCCGGCCCCTGCACACACGGGTTCATGATTCATTCCATCTTTCTGCATCACAAAGGAGCAGATTAAGGTTTTCCTATCAGTTGCTATGAAGAGGAAGTGAGGAATGTTTGCTGCTCTCCTAATGAAGAAGCTCGGGCTCAGGAATGGATCTTTGTATTTTTTTTTCCTCTATGGACACCAAGTCCTTAGACAGGGCAGGAAGTTTACCAACCAAGACACCTACCTGGAGAAAATGCAAGAAAGCCACTGGCAAGATGTGGTGTGTATTATTAGCAACCAGGGCCTCTGTGAGCCAAGCCAAATGGAGGGGCCTCATTCCCCCCCCCATCAGTAAGTCTCCACTGCTGCTTCAGTTACACGGAATGCTCTGTTAGGCTGGCGGAGGAAGTGTGTGACTCCAAGAATCTTTGGTCATTGTGGTCTCAGGGACACAAATCCGTCTGTCAACTCCTTCCTTTCAGTTTCCTGAGGGTGTGGACAGAAGTACTGCCTGCCCATAGTTTAGTTCAGTTGGTAGACTGCTGCTCTGTGCTCTCTGAGGTCCTGAGATCGGTCCTAGGCACTGCAAAAACGAAAAAGGGACCTGACAGCCCATTGCCAAACCAGTCAGCCATTGAGAACCCTGTGAACAGCAGAGAGGCACGGCACGGTGTCCAGGAGTGTTTCGTCCGGTTATGTGTAGGAGCTCTGTGAGTCAGGTCTGACTTGAAGGCACCTAACAACGACGTAGGGCATCTGCCCGACTGACCTGAACCAGTCTGGGCTCTCTGATCTCCACTCCCACCTGCCACCTTGTTGGTGTCCCTCTGGGCTATTTTTCCAGGGACGGCAAATCAACGAATGGTGGGAGGATTTGCTGAATCCTGTAAGGCTTAGAGTGCAGTTCCCCTGGGGCACCCAGAGGCTGCACAGCGGGGTGAGAAGGGCCACACTGCCTGGGGCAGATCTGGCCTTCCGTGATGTGTCCGTGATGTGTCCGAGCTGACTCCCCAGTAGAAGGGCCAGGGGCTTTCTGGTGGCGCTTTCCCCAGCTCCCAGTGCAGGAGAGCTTTGCTTTCCTGCCGATGCAGATGAGGTGTGCAAGCTCTAAGTGTCACTCTCAATTCAGACTTACTGAGTTAGGAGACTCCTGAGAGTATTCCGGATTTCTGGAGCTGTCTGCAGCCGGCACGGTACCCAGTGGATTTAAACAAAGCTCGTGTGGGTGAGGACGAAGCTCAGTGGGAGCTTACCTGCTCAGTGTGCTTGAGGCCTCCGCTAGGATGGGTCCTTAGTCCCACAAAAACAAATAAATAGAAACTTGAGCTCACAGGGTATTGGAGTGAGAAAGGGTTATCAGTGAATCCAAACTTGAAGCCCAGTGTCTAGGAATGTCACCTGTGGCATGATCGGTACTGATCTGCAAAGTGCTTACTTGATGCCCAGGCATGGTACTTGAGGGGCCCGCTAACCGAGTGAAGAATAAATTGTTGGGGTTGACGTGGGGCTTGCAAACAAAGCCTTTCCCTTCAGTGTCTTGTGAGGGCAAGGCCACCAAGTGGCTGAGACACAGGTCTCTGGGGCAGTTGGAGGGGAATGGGATTGGAACTGGATATAGCAGAAGGGGCACGTGTGGTCCTGGGCCTAACACACAGTAGGAACTCACAGAGGGCTGCATGGTCTGGAGCCGGCACCTGGAGAGTTAAACAGTGCTGTATCGGGCAGAGCCGAGGAAATGAGCGTGTGCTCTCGCTTGACTGCTTTTGGGCTCAGGAACAGGGGGAGCCAGATGAACCCAGGGTTTGAAGTGTTTGCTTTGCACAGATACAGAGCCCTCACAGTGGCTTTGCTGAATAAGGACTGTGACCAGCCCCATGCTTCAGAGGGAAAATAGGCTCAGTGATTCAGTTCGCCTTTATAAGGCTGGGAAGCTGAGGCCCTGCAGATCCTCCTCCTCCAGAAGCCTTGCCCTGTGGAGAGCAGGGGAGCGAGCAAGGAGGTGGCCTTGGGTGCTCAGGGGGTGAGGGCATTCACAGAGCAGGAGCAGCTCTCGTGAACACAAAGTCAGTCCCCACTCCCCTGAAGCTTCTGCAAGAGCCAGTCACTGTGGAAACCATGGGCATGTTTTCACGTGGGGTCTTATGTCACCTAACCTCGTCTCTGACTTCTGAGCTCAAGCGATCCTCCTACCCCAGCCTCTTGAGTAGCTGGGGCATCCACAGCATCCCTGCCCCTAGCAATGTGCTGACCTTTCTTTTGCCTTCCCTTTAGGCCATTGAGGATGAAGGTGGTAATCCTGATGAAATTGAAATCACCTCTGAAGGAAACAAGAAAACCTCCAAGAGATCCAGCAAAGGTATTGAGGGGTTGTAAGCGTGTGGGATATCGTCCTCGCTTGCAAGGCTATGCTTGAACCTGTGGCCCCCATGAATGAGGAGCTGTCAGGGAAGCCCTGCCTTTCAGATTCTTCTCTGTCGTCCCCATAGGACCTGGCCGTCTTGGCTGAGAGGGCGCGGGGTCCTTGTGCCTTGGCTCATTTTGCCCTGGGGTTTTCTGCAGCACTGGCTTCTCCTGGCTCTTCAGCTTGGAATCATAAGTGTTTATGACTGCTTGAGTCCCTGTGGCTCCAGCTCACAGAAAGCAACTTTCCTGAAATAGCACCTGACCAACACAGAATTGTCATGTTTTCTTCAAAATCGGCCTTCCAAGTAAAAGCCACGTGCTACGTAACATTAACGCTCTCGCCATCTGGCCGGCCTCTCTCGCCCACATGGTCCCTTCCCGTTGATTCTCTCAGCTTTCTGTGCCTGATCGCATGTGCCCTACCCCACTTTGGGTCCCCTCTGCCTGCCTGCGGGGCCATTTCATGAAGGGACAGCCGGTCATCCCTCCCTACTCAGGTCCTCTGCATACCAGGTTTTAGTGCCTTGGCCCTTGAGTTGGCGCTTCTGTCATCCTGCTTTCTGTCGAGGTCCGATTGTTGAGGCTGAGGCTGCATCTCTTTCGTGTTCTCCTTAACAGTCGGGCTCAGCTATGTGAACAGGCAGCTGAAGCTGAGTGTCCTCTTGGTAGTTCAGGGCCTTGGCTCAGACTCCAAAATCAAATGAAATAATACAATTACCTGGCCAGAGGCGAGACATGGTGTGTGCAAGGCCTGAGAGGCAGGCTCACCCCAGCACCCATCTGCCTCCTGGGAGAGAGTCCTGGGAGAGCCACAGAAAGACAGGCCCGGCGGGAAGCAGAGCCGCCTGCGGGTCTCCTTTCCTTTCCTCTTTTTTGGTGGAAACATGTACTAGCGCTGAAGCTTTGTGGTACACATGCATTTAAGGAAAAAATAGAAGGTCCTTCCTCTGTAGGCAGGATCGGCTTACTAGTAACAGCTGGAGCGAGCTCTCTGCCCTCCTGTGTGGAGCCCATCATTACAAGGGAACAGACAGGCATGCACACATACGTATCCCTCTTTTTTTTTTTTTTTTTAATTAAAAAAACTGCTTGGACGTGTTGCACAAAATCACCTTTTTTTTTTTTTTTTTTTTTTTTGCTTAGCATGGCCGACAAGTCTTTCCATGGTGGTACAAATAAACTGAATAAGCCTCGTTCGTTCTCAGCAGCCTGGTGGTGACACTCTGTGTCTGTGGGTTGTGACTTCAGCTCTTGGTCTCGTGATTCCTGGTCTGTTGAGCTTTTGTTCCTGTTTCACTTGGCGTGTCCAGTTTTCAGTGTCCCGGATCCAGAGATGCCTCTTGTGAAGTTAGAAGAAAATTTTTGTCATTTTGTTAGAAGGGACTTATCACTGTTGCCCAGGCTGGGCTGGAACTGAGTGATCCTCCTGTCTCAGCCTCCCCAGTAGTGAGGACCATGGGCATGAACTACTGTGCCTGGCAGAGGAATAGACTTTTTAATATTTTACTGAAAGCAAAGTTTTCTGGAGTCAAAGGGTACTTTAAAATAGTCACTAATAACTAGCTCTCCAGTAAGCTGTGAGTCAACGAATATCCCTGCCAATGGTGACAGTGCCTATTTCAGCTCACGTTCAGCATCCAGTATTTGTTTGTTGAAAGCTGTCTATTAGAAGAAAAGCATGTTGGTTTATTCATCTGTGTTTCTTCGCAGGTGAAGTTTTCATTCACTTCCTCATGCTTTGGACTGCTGAAGATAATGGGCCGTTTGGATTTTCCAAGCTGCCCTCTCCTGCCCTGTGCCCACTTTTCTGCTGGGTTGTTCTAGAAGTTATGTGGATGTGTGCATACACGTTCCTCCCCCCTCACTGGCCCACTTCTTCTCTCTCCCCCTTCCTATCCCCTTCCCCCTCTCCCCCTCCCTTCCCCTGCAGATGTCACCTCAGTGGTTTTTCTCGCTCTGTCATCTGGCTCAGCTGTCATGGTTTGGTCTCTGCAGGCAGTGCTGTCAGCCTACTCTGTGGCTGCCGGACTGCATGATGTGCTGGCAGGGGCTGTCCCTTGCTTTAAACTTATAAAAAACATCCTAAGCTGTAGAGCAAGTGCTATTTATGACCATTTTTACTTTGAGATGTTTAATTTTTTGAGAATTTATTTTTACATATGACGTGAGGCCGTAAATAGCACAACACTTCCAGCTTCAGAAACATTGCTCCTTCCCAGGGAGCTGCACAGCAAAAACGACACTGTTGTGATGATCTTAACCAGAGATTAGTCTTGTTTGTTTAGAACCTCGCAGATAACAGAACCATGCACAGACTCTTTTGTGACTCCCCTGCCTTGGGGTTATTAGTGTTTTCTCTGGAGATTTACGGTACATTTTGCTGTGATAGGACAGGTTTATAAGTTGTGCTGGCTTTTTTTCAAGTACCTCATTGGTAGGTTTTTGATAAGATATTAGCTGAAAAGAGAGTGACTCGTTGAATGAATTCAGAAGAGTTTGAAATTTGGGAAAGTATACGTTCAAGTAACTTCCGCATTCCTCCAAAATAGTGTTAACCCCATAACGTGTACGGCAGAACCTTGATTATCAGCACAGTAAATATATTTGCAGTGATGTTACACAAAGCATAAATGGTAGGACGTTTTGTGGTGCATGTTTTGGTTTATCTTGGCATTTCCATACTTACAGAAGAATTGCACGAGGGGTGTAATGAGTTCTCCTGTTCACTGCGTTCTTAGGTTTGCCCCATCCTCTGCCCCTCTCCTGAACTGCTGGGTAAGCTGCGTGGTGTGTGTTGCTGCCCTGTGTGCCGGAGGAATTCCCAAATGCAGGAACATTATGTAATCAGTTGTCAGCATCAAGAAATTCACACTGGGCTGGGTGTGGCTCAGTGGCAGGGCAGTTCCCTAGGGGGTGTGAGGCCCTGGGTGCAGTCCTTGGCACCAAAAAGAGGAAAAGAGGAAGAGATGAAGTGAGGCAAACATTGACGTGCTACTGTTCATTAATTACCTTTAGGCGCTTATCCCAGTAATGTTTTTTGTTGTAACTCAAAGGGGAAAAATGCAGATCATGTATTGGTCTGTTATGTCTTTAGTTTTCTTTCATCTGGCATATCTTAGGCTTTCATTTTTTGGCATTGCCATTTTTGAGGAGTACAAACCATCTATTTTGTAGCCTAGTTTTTTTGTTGTTGTTTGCGGTACTGGGAAGTTGGCAGCCAGGGCTTCTCCCATGCTTTGTAAGCATCTGCCCCTGAGCTTTAGCCCTGCCACCCCCCCCCTTTTTTTTTTAATCTTGAGAGCGGGCCTCACTAAGTTACGTGGACTGCCTCTGGCCTTGATCTTGCAATCTTCCTGCCTCAGTCTCTTGAGTCGCTGGGATGAAAGGTGAGCGCTGCGAGGTCCAGCTGTTTTCCATTTTGAGTTTTGTTGTCTGCTCCCCCCATGATTACGATCAAGGTTGCACGTTTTTGTCAAGAGTAACACCAGCTGTCATACCAGCTTTCAGGAGGCTGAGGCAGGAGGGTGGCCAGCCTGAGCTCCAGAGCAAAACTCTGCCTCAAAAGTGAAAAAAGAATGCTAGCGGGGAGAGCTGTTGCTCAGCATGCATGAGACCCCACGTTCCATCCCCAGCACCACAAAGGGGAGGTGCAGGAGGAGGGTAACGGCACAGAAGTATGGCTACCTCATCAGCGTGTCCTGCTGGCGCGCCTGCTGTCAGTCTGAGGCTTCCCTGGTCACGTCACGCCAGGTTTTCCTCCTGCGGAGTTCCTGTCTTCTCCTTCATAATCACAGGGTGGAGACGATGGTCTGAGATGTGGTGACTCCCCCCGTTCCGTTCCGGCACCCCGCTTTCTGTCCCGTCCCTGGAGAGAGTTGCCAGATGGTGACTTTGCAGTTCTGACTTTCCTTCTGGGTGTTGCGTGGTGTTCTCCCTTAAGGAATGGCTTGCTGCTTTCCCCACCTCTGAGCATGCGCCCCCAGAGTCATACGTTATTCAGTGGCTCAGGGGCCGTGGCTCTTACTCCTTGCCATGTGCACACCAGCCCGCCCCCTGTGCTTCTGGCACTGGCGAGTGCTCCAGTCTCATCTTGGACCTCTCCTGCCCCGGCCCCTCAGTCAGCTGCTTGCTCTTTGTGGAGAGTGGAATTCAAGCCACATAAGATCGAGATGGCGCCTCCTCTCAGGCCAGGCCCAGCCTGGGTGTTAAGGTCTCTTGGGCTGGAGGTTGAAACAGAAGCTGGCCATAGACACTCTAAGGAACATGAGAAAATGACCCCTGATAGGAACAGTCACCCTCCTGACTCACCAGTGAGTGACACTTGTTCATCAGTGGTTCCCCCACGTGGCTGGGGATGGACCCCAGGGCCTCCATGTGCTAGGCAAGTGCTTTACCTCAGAGCTGCATCCCCAGCCTGCCTTCTGGATTTGTGAATCAGAAGACAGATGGTTTTTGTATCGTCTGAAAATCAAAGAGTTCAGATGGTGTCCCATGGGGGTTAACAACCATGGGCCCTCAGGAGGCTGAGGCAGAGGATTGGGAGTTTGAGGCCAGAGGCAGCCTTTGCAACCTAGGGATACCCTGTTTCAAAATGAAAGGGGGCTGGAGCACTTACCTAGCATGTGGGAGAGCCTACATTCGACCTGATACTACAACAGATCTGTTGATGTGCGTACATGCATATGTACGCGTGTATCTGCACGCATGTCTGTAGGTACATATTTACACATGTTGGTTTATGTAAAAACACTATCTTTAGCCTGGGGTGGCAGTGCATACCTGTCATCCCAGCAACTCAGGAGGTGGAGGCAGGAGGATCGCAAGTTGGAGGCCAAAGGCAGCATGTAGACCTTAGTGAAGCCCTGTCTCAAGATAAAACGTAAAAACAGTGGGCTGGGGGTGCAGTTGGGTGGGAGAGCACTTGCAAAGCGTGCATGGGGCCCCGAGTTCAGCCTTTAGTACTGCAAAAAACCCAAACCCAGCTGGCACACACCTGTCCAGCTGCTTTGGGGTTGGAGGCCCAGCCTGTGTGGCACAGGCTTCGCCACTTTTTTAAAGACAAGGTCTCGATGTGTACACCAGGATGACCTTGAACTCAGGGCAGTCCTCCTGTCTCGGCCTCCCATGTCCCGTGACCACAGGTGCGCCGGCACGCCTGGCTGCAGATGTCACGAGGAGCTTTCAAGTCCCCAGTCGCAGGAGACCTTTAAGTCCTGCGATGCAACTAGCATGAGGTTGTTGTGTGGACTTGATGTCTCCCTCAGGAAGTTGTCAGCTCCCCATCAGGTCACCCAAAACAAAACTTTGTAACTGTCCTGAAATTAAAGGGACTGTGCGCCAGGATAATCGAAAGGACACCGGGAGGGAGATTGTGGGCAGGTGCTCTGTAATTTCAGTGCTAGGCTGTGGCAGACAGTGGGCAGTTGGAAGATCTGCCCATCGTGAATGGTAAGCCATGCTGGGTAGGCTCAGTTCATGGACCTTTGCGTGCAAGAGAAATTCCCAGCTGAGCACGCTTCAGACCGGTGGTGAGTGCGAGGCTTGCGGCTTCGTTGGTGGAAGCGCCCGTCTGGGGAAGCGGGAGCAGAGACCTGGCAGGGGATTTCATATGCTTCACGATCTTCTCTTTGGACCAGAGCTGTTCTGGGGGCCACACTGCAGCTCGGTGGGCGGCGCTTACCCAGCATGGGCGGGGCAGGCAGAACTGATTATGCTTGATGAACGTCACTGCCTTTCCTGTGGGGAAGACAGAAACAGTATTAGGGTGGCGAGTTTGAGAAAACCTGCGTAGATTTTTCCTAGTGAGGAGTCAAGTGAGACAACGACAGCATGTGTCACAGAATTGTAGGAATTACAGGGACACTGCTGGTGCCTTATCTCCTGCGTATGTTTACAGAAACCACTGCATTGAGTTCCGAACTTTTTTGACAAAAAGGCCAAAGCATATTTTGGCAAGGAAATTTGATAATGGACTGGAGTTCCCAGACGTCTGACCAAAGCTATTTCAAATAGTATACTGAATGCTATTAGGTATTGATGTGAACAAAATGATGTTGCTTGCAGGAAAGTGGGTGAAACCAGAGATCATCATGTTAAGCAAAACAAGCCAGACTCCAGAAAGATAAATGTCACGTGTTGTGTCATGTGAAATCTAAATTTAAAAGAAAAAAAAGATGTTAGCGAAGGAGGAGGACTATTTGAGAGGAGGCAGGGATCCAGCAGGAGCGGGTGGAGGAGTAAAAGAGGGTAATGAGGGTGAATTTGATTAAATTATATCATATATACTCGTGAGGGTATCATAATGACACCTGTTTTTTCATGTAATTGTATGTGCTAATAAAAATGGACAGAAAAAGGAAAGTCAAGCAGTATATATTTGCATGCTGTAAGGATTTGAGGGAGTGAGGAGGCAGGGCTTGGGTTGGAACCCAAGGCCTTGCACATGCAAGCCTCTACCATTGAGCCACACCCCAGCGTGGGGAATTCTTATTCCTAAATATTTTTGGTGGGGCACATGCCTATAATCCCAGCACCTGGGAAGCCAAGGCAGGAGGATCACAAGTTCCAGGCTAGCCTGAGCACCGTATGTAGGGAGACCCTTTCTCCAAAAAAGACTTTTTCCAGTCCTGGGGAGTTGAACCCAGGCCCTTGCACATGCTAGGAAACCTTCTACCACTGAGCTGCACCCGAGCGCCTTTTTGTTTATTTTGCACATTGGCTCACTGAATTGTGCTGGTAGCCTGTAGCCTCAAAGTTGAGATCTCTGGCCTTGGCTTCCTGAGTTGCTGGTATTCCAGGTGTGTGCCACAGTGCTGAGCAAAGGTTTTTGGGTTTTGTTTTTGCCCCCCACCCCACCCCCCAAAAAAAAACTCTGATGGGCTGGGGGTGGGGTTTAATGGTGGAGTGCTTGCATGAGGCCCTGGGATTAGTCACCAACACTCCAAAAGAAAGCGGGGGTCGGGGGGAAGAATTTGGTTTGAGGTTTTTGTCTTTTGTGGGGTTTTTTCTTCCCTTTGTGCTAACACATTGTATACAGTTTCAGGGTTAATTATTAGTACAGACAATATCTAGGCCTCATAATTGAAACAACATTCAGTAGTTGTAAGAAAGTGATTTTCCCATTGAGAAAGAGATATAAAACAGAGGGTTGTTTGATTCAGGGGGCTGTATTTCTTTCTTTTCATCATTCGTGTAAAAGTGAAGGCAGGGGACCCCAAAAATGCTGCTTGTATAAAAGTGCCAGTGTGTGCAACTGTGAACCATTGGCTGCAGGACAGGTTCTGTATGTTACAAAATAAATAATTGGCTAGTAAAAACAATTGGGAAGTTGGGCAAGGGGACCTGAGGCAAATGATTCCCTCATTTTTCAAATTAGAGAGTCAGTGTTGCTTCAGAAGATGTCCAGGCCCTTAATGTTTTTATCATTTTTTTACCATTAAATTACTAATCTTTGGGGCAGGAAGTCTAAACTTAAATCATTTTTTCCAATCCTCTTGTTTCATTTTTTGGCTAACATCAGTACTTTGTTTTTTGGAAATTGTTATCACACTACATAACTAGGACAAGAACAATCAGTGGAAGAGAATCAAAACGTTCTGTAGTCCCAGACACGTAGGGGATGTCACATTGAGAACGGCTACCTTGTTGCGTGGGTAGGGCAGAGAGGGCATTCAGTAAACGGAGTGGGAAGGCATCTTAGTGCGACACTGACGGTGAGTGTTAAAATGAAAACCCCAAAAGAACTCACTGCAGGTGACACTTTTGTAGTCCTCGTGTGAGGAACCTCTAAACATGAAGGGGAAAGCTATGTGCACACACCAAGCAGCCAGGAGCTCTTGCTGGTTGATGAAGACTGATGAAGAAAGATGGGGAGGAGATGAGCCTTTTATATGGATACTATACAGATTTCAAATGACAGAACATGGACCAGAGGTCTTTAAATGGGAAAAGGATATAAATGAGAAATTTTTACAAAAGTACAGGGGTCAACAATAAAAATTCAGCCTGAGCTGTAAGCAGATATTCAGGTTAGAACAGGCATTTATTTTTTGCGTAGCAAAGATTCAGGAAGATTGGCACTTTAATTCAGTGTTGAGGGAACTGGAATAAATTGGAACAGTCTTACCGTGGGGATCTTGATGGAATGAGGAGGTTTTTTCCTTAAAATGTTCCTTTAAAATGTACATCATCTTTTCTTCTTGGGATGCCATTTTTAGACATATGTCCTGAGAAAATAATTACCCTTGCAAAGTTGGGCATTTTGAAGCTGGATGTGGTAACCATGCCTGGAGCCCCAGCATGGGGAGGCTGAGGCGGAAGGATCCTGTGAATTCCTGGCCAGTGTGGGTTACATAGCCAGACCCTGTCTTGACAGATAGCACAAAAAGATGAACACCTTGGGATGCTCTCTCGTTTTCAGTTGTGGGTATTGATTAGACAAAGGGTTCCCAAACCCAGCACTGCAGGCAGGCAGGCAGGCAGGCAGGTGGGCGGGCAAAGCTTCATCTGTATTTGGGCCACTTCCTATCGTTTGAACCCTCCCTAACCCATCTCTTCCCACCCCAGGTCTGGGGAAAAATTGGCTTCTGTGAAACCAGTCCCTGGTAGCAAAAAGGTTGGGGACTGCTGGGTTGGACCAGGGCTGGCGAGCCTGTACAGTGCTGTCGAGGGCTGCAGGGTGGGGCTCTGAGCCTCTTGAGTATAAGGAGTGTGGGCCACAGGGCAGTGGTGTTCCTGTGAGCCATGGGCACATTCCCCCTGGCCTGCCGTGGAAGCCTGGCCGGGGCTGTGTGTGACGGAGTTGAGGTGATGAGTGGCGCTCGTTTCGTGGGGCTGAGCCACACGTGGTTCAGAGGCTCTTCTCTAGACAGTGCTTGGGAAGAGGCCAGGCTGGGGGCGCGCAGTCACAGGGCTCTGAATTCACACCGGGCCGGTTGTCTCTTCAGGGCGGAAACCAGAAGATGAGGGTGTGGAAGACAACGGGCTGGAGGAGAACTCGGGGGACGGGCAGGTACGTGGGGCCGTCGGTGTCCTTGTAGGGGGCTGGGGGGCCACGGCATCCCATGACGGTGTCCTCATGCCTTGTGCAGGAGGACGTGGAAACGAGTTTGGAGAACTTGCAGGACATTGACATGATGGACATCAGCGTGCTGGACGAGGCAGAGATCGACAATGGCAGTGTCGCCGACTGCGTGGAGGAGGAGGAGGCAGACACGCTGCCGGAGTCCCTGTCTGACAGCAGAGAGCTGGTGGAGGGGGACATGAAAGAGCTTCCCGAGCAGCTTCAGGAGCACGCTGTAGGTAACTCGCGAGCTCGGGGCAGACCCAGGCCATCACGTGTTACCCTGGGGCCAAGGGCTTCTCTCTGCAGCTCATCCTGCGCATGGGAGAAATCCAGACTGCTAGATGCACGTGGGAGAAATCCAGACTGCTAGAAATGCCATGCTCTCAAGAAGAACACCTCACCAAGTATGCTACAGTCCCTGGACCCCATGCACCACAGCCCGCTGGGGGCCACGTACCACACCCTTCCTTCCTGGGAAATTGGTCTGTGGTGCTGGGACACGGGGGCCTTGAAAATACTGAAAAAAGAAGAGGCTGCAAGTGGGTTGTTATCTGCTAAGAACCAGTTGGTGCTGTCCTAGCACTCAGACTGTGGCACTAATGCTGACGTCTTTACAGTCTTGGCTTTTCTTACATTAGAAACTCCCCACTTTATAACGAGATCATGGTGGGTGTTACTTGTTACAGTCTAGGTGCCAGGCATTGGGCATTACATCCCATAAGCCTTTTAACCTGTGCTGTAGAAACACCATAGTCCTCATCTCGGAGGTGAGGAGGTAAGAGGTGTCTCGCAGTGACAGTGTGAGCGAAGGCCAGGCCTACTCCACAGCACGGGTGCCCGCCGCCCACTCTGCCCATCTTGGTGTCACTGACCTTGGTGTTGCTTTCCATCCTGCCTAATGATGGACAGGAGGCAGGAGAGACAGTGAAGATGAGGCCCCGGTGGCATGGGGTGGGGGTCTCAGGGCCTCCCCAGACCTTCTGCGGCAGGAGCCCTGCTCTGTGCCTTTTGTACCGCTCCAGTCGTTGGCGATGGTTTTGTGTGTGCTTGCCGAGTGACTTCTGAGCGTCCTGAGGGGCAGCAGGTTGTCTTTGAATTGGGGTGGATTTTGAGAAACGGCTGGCAGCTATTCTGATACAAATAGTGTGTAAATTGTTGTATTTTTTGGTGAGTCTCATTCACCAGCTTCGAAAAAGGACTAACAGAAACACCGCACAGGTGCAGGGCGCGCATATCTTCTTCAGCCGAGTTTCCTTATTTTCTCATTGCTCCCTCCTGGTCAGGATGTGCCATGGTCTGGCATGGTAGCTCAGAAACATGCTCAGGGTCCGTCAGGGATGGCTCAGTCACTAGAGCTTGAGGCTGAGAGCTCTTTCTGGGAAGGTCTGGCAAGGGCTGTGTGACCTTGGGGAAGGTACTTATCCTCTCTGGGCCTCAGTTGCGATAGGAATAGGTTTAGGGAGGATTTAATGGCTGGGCGTTTGTCACAGACTGGGAGCAGAGGTCGTCAGTCTGGCCACAAGTAAGATTACAAGTAAGATTCGATTGGAACGCAGCCGCCTCTGGTCGCGTTCTTGGCTGTTCTTGCGCTGTGGTGGCAGAGACCATCAGTCTGCTCAGCCAACCAAGTGGCTCAACAGGGAATTTCCAGCCCTGAGCAGGAGCGGTGCCTCGCATCTACTGAGCGCCATGGTTTTCCTTTGAGGTTTGTGCAGAGCCACCCAGGTGAGCGCAGCGGATGGGCTCCGTCTGAAGCGTCTCCATGCTCGCTCTGAGACTGTTGGACAGTTGTGGTTGATGGCAAAGGTGGTGAGGGTGCAGGCTCACATGCCACTTGAAGAGCAGCCCCCTAAAAACCGCTTTCCTTCCAGGGTGGTCTCCCGCCTGGGGCAGCGGGTGCAGGTCCAGACACTGACTTCAGAAGAGCAGCCCTGGCCCTGGTGTCCTGGGCCCCTGGGGACACCTCCCTGGCTTGCTCTCTGCTGCTTCTGGATTGTTGTCTTGGGGGCTTGTATGTTGGACCACACGAGTTCCGGGTAGTGGGTCTCAACGCGTTCGCAGCGGGCAGCTACTCGTCCCTCAGGCTGGAGCTGCGCCGAGGCACTGCACTGTGCTGCTGTGCCACGGCTTTTCTGGTGCTGCACTAAATCCCTTTCTGCCTTTGCCTCACAGGTAGATGACAAAGAAGCTCTTAACAACCTGGATACTTCGTCCTCTGACTTCACTATATTACAGGTGAGTAAGCTCAGCATCAGGGCTATACCAGTATCTGGGAGCCAATGAGCCGTTGCCTGGCAGGCCCAACAGCGGTCTCTGCGAGGTTGGTTGACTTGTCAGGCTCTTCCAGGGGGCACTGGAGCACCTGTTGCCACAGACTTCCCCTGTGGCTGCCACTAGTCACCTGGAAGCCCTGTGGCTCACCAGCAGCTGCAGAAAGGGGTGCGGAGTGGCATCCATGTTACAGATTGAACGTCCCTGATCCAAAATGCCTGGGATTGGAAGGGGAGCGGGGGTCAGAGGGTGTTTCTCAGGTTTGGTTTACCTGCTCATACACAGTGAGCTGCTTTGAGGACACCCACGCCTAAGCACAGAGCCCCTTGATGTTTGTGTGCACCTCGCCCAGCAGGAGGGCCTCTGTACACTGTTTTCAGCGTGCTGGCTCCCTCACAGCCTCCCGTTGGGCCTCACAGGGCCTGCGTTGGAAGCGTTCCGGGTTCGAGATGCTGGGCCTGCAGTTTCACTGCCAGGAGGAGGGGGCTGGAGTCACAGCAGTTGGGCTCTGTCTTTGGGGGGATTGTCTCTCAGAAACTCCCAGGTGTCTTTTGATGACTCTGTCTCCATGGCTTTTTCGTTCCCGTCTCTGCAAACCACTAAATCTGAGAACAAGCAAGAAGTGACAGGTCCGACTTCTGCAGTTGTGAGCCTCAGATTCCCTGTCGGCTCTCCCCCCGCAGGTGTAAGCCTCCAGACGGGCTGGGCTAGGCAGCACGCCAGGGTTGACCGGCTGTTCTGTGAGGGCAGGAACGGTCAGCTCCTGCCTGTCCGCTTTTCCCGAATGGCACATGTGATGTGGGTTAGACGTGGCATCTTAGAGGTGATCTCTGCATACTTGCCCAGACAGGGTGAGGGAGGAGGTGGACAGTGGAGCCCCAGCCTCAGGATGGGCAGATCTCCAGGAGACAGGGCTCAGCCCAGCTCATTTCCAGCTGCAAAGTGACAGAGAAGAGGGGGGAGTCAGATCTTGGTGTCTTTAGTGTCTTCCTAGGTCAAAGGGTCCCATGTTAACATGGAAGGCATGCAACCCTCCCCGAGACACATAGGGCCACCGTCCCTTCTCTAGAGGACGGGGAGGCAGAGG
The DNA here is from genome assembly GCA_007922755.1 of Pedetes capensis. Lineage (NCBI taxonomy): Eukaryota > Metazoa > Chordata > Mammalia > Rodentia > Pedetidae > Pedetes > Pedetes capensis. The sequence goes on from VMDO01025404.1 coordinate 25,799, forward strand.
CACTCTGCCGGTGCTGCTTGCCTGCCCAGCATGAGGAGCTCACAGAGAAACAGAGGAAATGAGACAGGAGGATCAGAAGGGCCAGGCCTGCTGCATGCTGAGTTAAAGGCACCGTCAGCGACATCACGAAACCTGTCTTTAATCAAACTTTACAGAAGGGGTAGTGAGGGAGCTGCACAGTTAACTGTGGCATCCCAGAGGAGCAGGGTGGGTTCCCACGGAAGCTGTGGAGCACGCGAAGCCCTTGCAGAGGGTGGAGTGGCCACCAGAGGGCAGACAGCACTGAGGAGGGGGTGCGGGGGTCACAGACTGTCAGCTGCCCTTGTTCATTGCCCGTCTGCTGCCCACCTGCTGGTACTGGGGCACTGGGCCACCACCACCGATAGCACCACCCTGCTAAGGCCGGCAGTGATCAGCACATGAGCACTCACAGTCCCCACATCCACTGTTAGAAGTGAGGCATCCTCGTAGCGTGGGGTGGTGGTCCAGAGCAGGCGCCTCTGCCTCGGAGAGCGGGCCCTGGGCAGGGGCACGGCGTACACTGGAGAGGGAAGCGAGGGGGCTGTTAGAGGGGCTGGACCTGAGTGCCTAGGCTTGCCCAGGTGTGGGGGCCACTGGCTGCCAGGAGGCAGGTGCACCTGGAGACAGGACAGTGTGGCCTGGTGGGCAGGGAGGAGGGGTGTCTATGGATACACAGGTGCCCAGGGCAGGGCTGGCACCCCCAGGTGATGTCCGAGCAGGACAGAAACCACCTTGATCCTCAGGCTTGAATTCTCAGAAAGTCACCTAGCTCAAAGGTGGCAAGTGACAAGACACCTGCTGGCTGCCTGTCTGTTGCTGTGCTGGACACGCAAAGCAGAAAACTGCTGAAATGCTGTTCTTGAGCTCGGGGGCCATGCCTGTCGCCCCGTCCACTCACGAAGCTGTGGCAGGAATCGTGTGCATTCCAGGCCAGGGCAGCCTGCGCAGCTTTGCAAGGCCCTGACTCAAAAAAATGATAATAATAATTAAAAACGGGCAGCGGTGTAGCACTTGCAAAGCGTGTGCGAGGCTCTTGGTTCAACCCCTAAGTACTGCAACAACAACAAAGATGACTCTTCTTGAATTTGAGAGTTCAGTGCAGAGGGACCGGCAGGCATGGGATTTGTTCCCCACTAAGTGAGATGTTCCCAGGCAGGTGCTGGGGAAACCAGAGGGGGAACCAGGTCCCTGTAGGTAAGGACTGGTGGGTGGGCCCAGGGTGGAGTGAGGCAGGTGGCAGTTGGTTGGGTGTTGCCTTGAGCCAGCAGATCCTCTGTGACATGCCTAAGTGTCCCTGTCCGTGCTGACATCCCCTTCTTAGCCAACAGAGTCTGCTTTAATCAAGTTCAGGTTTTGTTCATCTGGCCCTGTCTTATTTGCATTTTTCGTTGCAGGAAATTGAAGAGCCGTCTCTGGAGCCAGGTACTGTTCAATGCAAACCTTAGCAGTGGGGGTTAGGAACTATTCTAGTTTCCCACTTCTCTGATTTGAATTCTTTAATTTTAACAAGTTGCTACACTACGGTGGGCAATGTTCTAAAGGTTTACAACCCAGAACATACCAGGATCATAGAGATTGGAAACCCAGCCATATCACCAGATCTGTGAAAGTGGCGAGCTTCTCACGTTGCAAAATGTGTTGTTGATGACACGCGTTGATCTCGTGCCTTTTAAAACAGAATGGCATTGAGCAATGGGGAAGAGCCTCCAGGCTCTCCGGAGCTGACCCTACGGCACCCACGAAACAGATCTTGTGATAGCAGGCAGTATCTTAACTTTGTGGTGTTTGAGTCAGGCAGCGCAGGTAGTGGTAGGGAGATCCATGCGAACCACTGGGGCGCAACTGGATTCCAGAAGAGGAAAGCTCCTTCAGGAGAATCGGTTCCCCTCGGGATTACAAATACCTCTGCACCGACAGAAGACATTCTGGTTTTCATGTTGGACTGCTCTGTTAAACGAAATGCAAAGAAAGTTGGAAATCGAGTTCAGTGAATGGTGATACATTCAGTTACACAACTCGGATCTCAAGTGAAATGTGGAAGAGTCACATACACAGCAACAGAACGAAGACTGTCAAGAATCAGCCAGAAGGTTTTGGGGGTTAAATCTCTGGGATGCTTTTCTCTCCCCGTAGCGTAGAGGCTCCCGTAGCAGGCGGTGGCAGCAGGCGGAGCAGGTAGGGTCCCAGTGTCAGTGTGCGTAGCACGGGTTTTCCAATCTCTGTGTAGCTAGCGGTTCTCTTGGTGTCAGCGTGGCCACAGTGCCCGCACCGCCGTTGTGATTGCTTTATTTCCCTGGTGATTAAACCTTGTGCCATTCTATTCCTGTTAAATCCGTAGAAAATGAGAAAATACTCGACATTTTGGGGGAAACTTGTAAATCTGAGCCAGTAAAAGAAGAAGGTTCCGAGCTGGAGCAGCCATTTGCACAGGATACAAGTAGCGTGGGGCCAGACAGAAAGCTGGCGG
>VMDO01025405.1:0-28389 GCA_007922755.1 Pedetes capensis
AACACCAGGTGCTGTAGGCTTGGGAGAAGGACCCAGCAACCCACTCCCAGAAAACAATCCGCCACTGAAAACCCTATGAACAGCAGAGAAGCACTGACAACAGTGTTTCACTTGTCGTATGTAGGGTTGCTATGACTCGGACAGCGACTTGACGGCACCTAACAACAGCAACAACAAATGTGGGATTTACGTTTACTTGGCTAAAGGTTAGGCTGTGTTTACTGTTTGCTGTTGTGGCATCAGAAGCTAAAATTTCCATTAGTGTCCTTGTTTTTGTCCTTTGGATTTTTCTAGGGACATCTTAAAGAGGGCCTAAGACTTGCAGTTCTTTTACTTTAATCCCTTGTTATTATGCATGTGAATGATTGATATGGTAATGAGGCACGGATGCAGGAAAGCATTCTATGGTCTTATGATGAGGATAACCAGGTTTCAGTCTTTTAGTGAAGGTGAGTTGGATATTTGTCCTCCTCCTTGTAAAACCTATGTTAGGCTCTGGTAAGACAGTATTCCTTGAAGGTTGAAGTTAATGGAAAGAGAAGATTCTAAACACATTTTGGAATGATTACTTTCCTCTTCTCCTGCTGGATGAGGGACATTCACAGTAAGAACCTAGCATGGCTTCTGGAGGTGAAAATTACGAGTGTGGGGTCTCCCAGAAGTGGCTCCTCTGGCATTTTAAACTCCCCAGCCAGGAGACTGCCACTCTGCCCTCTCTGAGGCCCTTGGTTCAATCTCCAGTACTGCAAAATGAGAGAAGGGCTTGGCAGCCCACTCTCAAAACAATCAGCCATTGAACACCTGATGAAAATGGAGAAGCACTGACTTAGTGCTGAGCATGGCACAGTGTTGGGGAGTGTTTCCTTGTGTTGTACACAGCGTCACTATGAGTCAGACTCGACTCGATGGCACCCAACAACAACAAAGAACAAACCTGTCTGGATGAGCATTTCTGCCCCTCCTATGTGGAGGCTGCCTGCACCTGCCTGTCTCTTCAGCCGTCAAGCAGCAGCCAGCCCTGGGACCTTATTTTTCTGATGGGTGCAGGTGCAGCAACTATTGGTTTCACTGTGTTCAATTTTTTAATATTGTGAGGATGGGCTTGAAGATTTCTAAGCTCTTCCCACGTGGGATTGGAAACTGGAATTCTCTCTGTAAAACTGTCTCTGTCTGTGTGTGTGTGTGTGTGTGTGTGTGTGTGTGTGTGTGTGTACAGGCATGTGCACTCATTGATTTTTGAGTGGTAAGCCAATCGTATAGCTAAAACGAACTTGATTCGGTCCTGATGTATTATACTATGTATGTTGTTGTTGTTAGGTGCCATCGAATCATGTCTGACCCATGTTGTTGTTGTTGTTAGGTGCCATCGAGTCGGTATTCGACTCATAGCGACCCTGTGTACAACAGGGAAACACTATTGTCAGTGCTTCTCTGCTTATCATAGGGTTCTCAATGGCAGATTGATTTTTGGGAGGGGATTGCCAGGTCCTTCTCCCAAGCCTACAGCTTCTGGTGTTCCCAGGCAGTCTCCCATCCAGGTACTAACCAGGCCCGACCCTGCTTAGCTTCTGAGATCTGACGGGATCGGATGCCACAGGGCTACAGCTGCAGGCGTAACCTAGATATAGAAACCTGACCAGGACCTTACAAGAAAGAAAAATTACCAGCCATCTTCTCCCATGAATACAGAAGAAAAATCCAGAACAAAATACTAGCAAATTGAACTCCATTATATATAAACAGTATCATATGTCACTATGTATACGTAGTATATGAAGAAGGATGTGGCAATCCACTCTCCAGGCAATCCCGAAACAACCAGCCATTGAAAACTCTATAAGGGTCGCATTTCTTTAGTAAATTTAAAACTACTCATAGTTTCTATTTTTTTCTGTTGGTTTTGGTAAGTTATGATTTTCTAAAATCTGTATTTGATTTTCTTCATATTATCTTATAATTTACCTGCAGCCATACCACTGTGGTATCTGATCCCATCACATCTCAGAATCTAAGCAGGGTCGGGCCTGGTTAGTACTTGGATGAGAGACTGCCTGGGAACACCAGGTGCTGTAGGCTTGGGAGAAGGAGCCGGCAACCTACTCTCCAAAAAACCCATCAGCCATTGAAAACCCTATGAACAGCACAGAAGCACTGCCAATAGTGTTTCACCTGTTGTATGTAGGGTCGCTATGAGCTGGATACCGACTCGATGGCACCTAACAACAACAAAATCCCTCTGTGGAAATCTTAGCTCCTAGTACCTGAAAATGGGTGACCTTGTTTGGAAATGAGGTCACTGTAGATGTAACTCGTTGAGTGGCCCCTACTCCAATATGGCTGGTGTCCTTGCAGAAAAGGGAAACGTAGACACGGGCAGCACACACAGGGACAGTGTCAACCAGAGACAAGGAAAGGGTTCCCTGTGGAGATGAAGACAGAGAGCAGGTGATGGATCCATAGGCCAAGGAAGGCTGAGGGGCTCCAGGAACTGCCGGGAGCCAGGGAGGGTCCCTCTAAAGAAGTGATGAGGCCAGGATCTGAGGGATGGGGGTTCCAAGCAGGACCAGCTGTGTCTCTTCTGGGAGCAGCAAGGCTGAAGGGCTATGAGGTACAAAGTTCTGGTGGGGTGAGATTCTGTGGCTGTCGGAGGCCATGGCAAATCTTGGCATTTTATTTGCATTGCAGTGAGTAGTCCCGGGAGCCACGTAAGCAGGGCATGCTGTAGTTTGCGTGAAGAAACACTTTCTTAAGCACCCTTGGATGCCTTCTTATCTAACTGAGGCAGAAAGCAGCAGGCAAGTGGGTGGAGGGCTTCTTTCAGGCTGCAAACTTTTAGGGGTAGGGTTCAACTAAAATGGTATTGTTGTTGTTAGGTAAGTAATAAAGGAACTCTGACGAGTGCGAAGAAGAAATATTCGCATCACCTAACCAAACACACTGAGCACCTTAATGATGCGCTTGGGTGAAAACAGAAGCCAATTCTGCTCAGCTCTGCTTTCCAGAGACTCAGCACCTACTCGATGCTCTCGCCTCAGGTGCGGAAGCCACGTCCAAAGGCCCTCACACCTCACCATTTACAAAGAAGCCACCCCCAGGCAGCTTACAATACGAGCCACATATGCAATTCTAAGTGTTCTAGGAGCCACATAAAAAGTAAAAGGAAGTTGTTATTGTTGTTGTTAGGTACCATCCAGTCAGAGTCCGACTCATAGCGACCCTCATAGGGTTTTCAATGGCTGACTGTTTTAGGATTGCCTTGGGAGTGGGTTGCCACGTCTTTCTCCCATTTTGCAGTGCTGGGAATCAAACTTGGGACCTCAGAGATTGCAGAGCGGCACTCTACCAACTGAGCTAAATCCCAGCCCATAAAAGGAAGTTGTTGTTGTTGTTAGGTGCCGTCAAATCAGTGTCTAACTCATAGCGACCCTCGTAGGGTTTTCAATGGCTGACTGTTTTAGGATTGCCTTGGGAGTGGATTGCCAGGTCCTTCTCCCGTTTTTGTAGTGCTGGGAATTGAACTCAGGACCTTGGAGACTACAGCGCAGCGCTCTACCAACTGAGCCAAATCCCAGCCACGTAAAAGGAAGTAGGTTAGTTTTAATAATGTATTGTATTTAATCTGATATATTTAAAATATTACTATTTTCATTAATAATTAATAGAATCAATATTAATGAGATTTTTATACTCTTTGATGTGTTTTTAAAAATCCAATGTGTGCTTTACACACCGGTGTATCTCGTTCACATTTCAAAAGCTCAGAGGCCACATGTGGCTGGTGGGAGCCATGTTGGACAGCCCAGCTCTGGCCTTGGCCTCCAGTGCCTTTGGTGTCTGTGTTCCTAAAAGAGGAATGGGAATTTTGCTATTATGACGCAGCCATATCTTGTCTTCACATGAGATTTTACTCCTCCGCAGAGGACTTCTTTTTCTCTCACTTAAAATGTGCTTCTCATGGGGTGGCTAGTTAGAGAATCCATGCAGCTGGCCTCAGTGACTGTCCTGTCCACAGATAGCTTGTGACCTCAACTATCCAATTATTGTCCTCCTCCTGATTTTATTTTTTATGTATATATTTATTTCATGGTACTAGGTGGTTGAACCCAGGGTCTCACACGTACTTTATAAGTGCTCTACCACTGGGCTGCAGCCCCAGCCCATTTTTAAATTTTATTTTGACACAGAGTCTTGCTAAGTTATATAGGCTGCCTCTGGCCTTGAACTCGGGATCCTCCTGCCTCGGCCTCCTGAGTGTCTGGGATTACAGGTGTGAACCACTGAGCCTGGCTTTCCCTGGTGATTTTTAGAAGCTTGGGAGAAGTCTCTGACTTATCTGGTCAAGAGGTAATGAAGCCGTAGGCTAAGGTGCTCTCTGGTGTATGGTAGACTTTTGCATTCCAGCTGGTCACAAAGAATGAGGACAACCTAAGAGAGGGGGGAGGAGGGGGAGGGAGGGGGAGAGAGAAGAAGAAAGGGAGAGAAGAAAAGAGAAGAGGGGAAGGCAAAGGAGAAGAGAGGAGAGGAGAGGAGAAGAGAGGAGAGGAGAGGAGAGAGGAGGGGAGGGGTGGGGGGAGAGGAGGGGAGAGGAGAGAGAAATTGCTTAAATGCAATGTGGCCATTTCACTCTGTTCTATGAGCCCCTGAGCTGGTAACTTTCCTCTTCCATTTAAGTCAGAGCTGCTTTTTGTTCTTTGTGAAATCTTGACTTATACACACACACACACACACACACACACACACACACAGATTTTATTTAGGATCATTGCACTTTTTATTTTTAATGGGCACCCATACGCACGCATGCATGCGCACACGCGCACACACACACACACACACACACACACACACACACACACACACTGTATGCTTGTGTATGTATGTATATGGGCTGGGATTTAGCTCAGTTGGTAGAGCGCTGTGCTGCAGTCTCTGAGGTCCTGAATTCGATTGCTACCACCGCAAAATGGGAGAAGGACGTGGCAACCCACTCCCAAGGCGATCCCGAAACAGCCATTGAAAACCGTGTGAGGGTCGCTATGAGTCGGACACGACTCAACAGCACCTAACAACAACAACAACATGTATGTATGTGGTTAAGTTAGACTGATTGTGTGGCAGGACTCTGGGGCCACATTTCGAGGGACATAAAGCTCTTCTGCAAAAGCTCCAATGTTATCTTCTTTCTAAAGCTGTGGGACTCCAGAGGAGATGAAGATCACTTTAACCACAGATCGAAACCATGTGTTAGCGCTACATTGTATTTAAGGTCTATGTCAGGAGCAAAACCAGACTGGTTTAAAGTGACAAGTTGGATGCGGAGCTGCAGTCTGCTCCCCACCCACGCACCGTGTGCAGCGAGATGTCTTTTCCCTATGATCCTCTCAGCCTGCTCCCGAGCAGCAACTGTCGCAACAAATGGCAGAGTGTTTGTGACGCGTTTGCTTGTTTCACCCATCCAGCCTCTCCAAACTCAGCTGATCTGCGCTCAGAGACTTTGGTTAAAACAGAAATAAACATGCCGAGTCAAGGGTGAGGGCAACCATGGCGGGTTACACTGCGCTCGTCCTTTCTGTGGGAACCTTTTAACTCCATCCTGTGAAAGGAGACTCAGACCAGCCTCGTGGGTCGATGATATGCTTTTGCTATGGAATTTCTCTTAATATAAACCAGTAAGTTTTAAGTCAGTATTCTTCTTATGCCTGGCCAAGCAATGATTGGCGACATAAATCACACTTTCCCCCTGCTAGGGAATCCAAGAATCCAGAAAATTGTATATGGCAGAGTTCTAAACACTATCACTCGGGCTGCTTTTTGTTGTTGTTAGGTGCCGTCGTAGAGTTGGTATCTGACTCATAGTGACCCTTACAAGGTTTTCAATGGCTGTTTCGGAATTGCCTTGGGAGTGGGTTGCCAGGTCCTTCTCCCGTTTGTGCAGTGCTGGGAATTGAACTCAGGACCTCAGAGACTGCAGCACAGCACTCTATCAACTGAGCTAAATCCCGCCCCTGTTGTTGGGTGCTGTTGAGTCGGTATTGACTCGTGGCGACACTCATAGGGTTTTCAATGGCTGACTATACGGAGATTGCCTTGGGAGTGGATTGCCAGGTCCTACTCCCATTTTTGCGGTGCTGGGAATTGAACTTAGGAACTCAGAGACTACAGCACAGCACTCTACCAACTGAGCTAAATCCCAGCCCAGGCTGCTTTTTATTTTTTATTTTTTATTTATTTATTTATTTATTTATTTATTTATTTGCAGTACTGGGGGTTGGACCCAGTGCCTTGCGCCTGCATGCTCTGCAAGTGCTGGATCACTGAGCTGCGCCCCCAGCCCTTTTTTTTTTTTTTTTAGTTTTTGAGACAGGGTCTCGCTAAGTTATGCAGACTGCCTCTGGTCTCAAACTTGCGATCCTCCTGCCTCCGCCTCCCGAGCCGCTGGGATTACAGGCGTGCGCCACCACGCCCAGCTCCAGGCTGCTTTTTAGAACTTCCAAATCCTGCCTCGTTGTTCAACGCTTCCTGGCCTTGGATCATTTGAGAGCCAGTTTTACCCTGATGCACGATACTTGGAGTCCTTTATGAAACTCCAAAGTTACACAGTCCAGCCTGTGAGGCAGTGGGGAGGGGCTGGATGTGGGCAAAATAAGGCCAAGGGCATTAGCAACACCAAAAGGTCACAGCAATTTACTTTTTCAGGTTCAAGTTTTTCTTTGGGATTATTCCATTTTTATTTTTCATGACACCTAATAATTGTTCATATTCATAGACTGCAGTGTGATGTTTTAACACAAGTATCTACTTAGCGTATGAGGTAATTAGCATATCATTTCTTAGTGTTGGGGACAAAGTCCTCTCCTCTGGCTATTTTGAAACACTGTGAATTATTGGTAACTATAGTGCCCCTGGGAGAAGGGCCTGGTAACCCACTCCCAAAACACAATCAGCCATTGAAAATCCTATGAATAACAGAGAAGCACTCACAATAGTGTTTCCTCTGTTGTATGTAGGGTCGCTATGAGTGGGATACCGACTCCATAGCACCTAACAACAACAACAACATAGTGACCCTTGTCTGCAGCTGTACTACCCTGATGTCGGATCTTGTCAGATCTCAGAAGCTAAGGAGGGTGGGGCCTGGTTAGTACTTGGATGGGAGACCGACTGGGAACACCAGGTGCTGTAGGCCTGGGAGAAGGACCCGGCAACCCACTCCGAAAACAATCAGCCATTGAAAACCCACAGAGAAGCACTGACAATAGTACTAGTCATGAGACAGCGTTGGGAGTGTTTCGTCTGCTGTACATAGGGTCACTGTGAGTTGGACCCGTTTCGGCACCTCACAACAGCATAGTGGCCCTACAGACAGCAGTTGTTTGTTTGTTTGTTTGTTTTTTGGTACTGGGTGGGGGGTTGAACCCATGGCCTCGTGCTTGCATGCTCTGCAAGTGCCTGACCACTGAGCTGCACCTCCAGCCCATTTCACTTTTTGAGACAGGGTCTCACTAAATTAAGCAGACTGCCTCTGGTCTTGAATTTATGATCCTCCTGCCTCCGCCTCCTGAGCCGCTGGGATTACAGGTATGCACCACTTCGCCCGGCTCCAGACAGCAGTTGTTTCTCATGGCATTTCCAGTGGCATCTTGGATCCCTTGCACTGGGATCCGCTTCTCCCTTAGGCCCAGGCTGACATTATTCCACCACTACCCATGGCCACGAAAACTGCTCCATGAACCAAGACTCCAGGCCTCCCACTCCTCATTCCCTGGTGAGCGCAGTGGCCCCTGGGTGGTCACTTGGGCAGTGAGAGCCGGCCTGGTTGGCCTGTGAGCATGGGGACAGGTGCTAACCCTCCTGTTGGCACTACTGCCGCCACCGCCAGGACTCTGTGGCCTCAGATGCAGAGGCCGCTCTCCTTGGCCCCTGCCACACTGCAGGGGCTAAAGGACCCTCCCAATCTGTCCCAATCTGTCCATTGTGGCTTTCCATTCTGAACGCACTCTCCTGGTCCACTCAGGCTCTTTCCCAGCACAGCCCTCCCGGCCAATACCATGCGCACGGAGCACACACGCCTTACGCAGGGCTGGGAACCGGGGGAGTTGTTCTGCATTCTATGACCTTGAGCCAGAGAGTCGGGAAAGCAGAGGGTCTGGAAACCTCTACCCTGGGCAGGAGCCCACCTGATGCTCAGGAAGAAGGGGCTTCCCCGCCTATCCCCCAGTTTGTTCAAGAGCAGCAGTTCCTATGCCCCAGGTGGCCCCAAAGGGTTCAAGCAATACCACTGCGAGGTGCTGCCTCTGTATGCAAGAACTTTCCTTTGTCATGGGATAACATGGCGGGTGGGCAGGGCGGGGAAGGAGCTGTCAGGCTGGGACGCTTGGGGAATTCGAATCAGGGTATCCTGTGGAAGCAACCCCATTGCACCCCTACATGGACACTGAGCCCCAAGTCTCCCCTCAAACCCTGGCAGTTGGGCTCTCACCTCCTCCAGCCCCATCCCCTGCCATGGGGTATGACGGAGGAGTTTGCATCGTTCATGGAAAGTCATTTTCCTCTTTTGTCTGCTTCACGTGCCCATTTTATTTTTTTCCTTCCATTACATTTTTCCTATATAGGGTGCAGAAATCACAGGGAGACGGTGGTGAGGGCTTAAAATGACAAGCGCATCACATGGTGAATCTTGCAAAGAAGTCCCAAGAAAGCCCATCTGATCCAAGGCCACTGTAATGCGAGGTCCCCCTTGCCCATGCTGAAGCCAGCAGCCTGTCCTGCTAAAGCACGATACTTGGAGCACCCGTACATACGGTGCTGTGGGACTGGAGAGGAAATGAAGATCATTTTAACCACAGATCGAAAACATGTGTTAGTGCTATGTTGTATTTAACGCCTATGTCAGGAGCGCCGTAGCGACCCTATGTACAACAGGGGAAACCCTATTGTCAGTGCTTCTCTGCTGTTCATAGGGTTTTCAATGGCTGATTGTGTTTTGGGAGTGGGTTGCCAGGCCCTTCTCCCAAGCCTACAGGAATTTTCCTTCCATTACATTTTCTTCCAGGTTATTATTGGTGTAAAACAAAGCTATTGATTTTTTATAGATTTATTTTGTGACTTGTTGTTGTTGTTAGGTGCCGTCGAGTCGGTATCCAACTCATAGCGACCCTCATAGGGTTTTCAATGGCTGACTGTTTCAGGGTTACCTTGGGAGTGGATTGCCAGGCCCTTCTCCCATTTTTGCGGTGCTGGGAATTGAACTCGGGACCTTAGAGACTGCAGCGCAGCGCTCTACCAACTGAGCTAAATCCCAGCCCATTTTTGTAACTAGATATCTGTATTCCCTGTATTTTAGACTGAGTTATTTCTCTGTGCCATTTCTATCTTTCGACCCCACCTTCACCCCCCAGAATCCCCACATGTAATAAGCCCCCTCCAGGCATGTTTTGGGCCTGACCATCGCTTCTGCCAAGCCTGCTCTTCTGAGCGCGAACATCCCAGATTCTCTGGTTCAGCCTTCATCCGCTGTCCTTCCACTCTTGCTTATCTTGTTAACTTATGGGCAAGTTCCAGGTTGCAAATCCTGGGAGCTTCTGAACTCCAAGGGTAGTCTGTCTTGCCCCTGCTGGGGGGTGACAAGGCTGTTGGCTTCAGCATGGGCAATGGGGACCTGGCATACGGATGGCCTTGGATCAGATGAGCTTTCTGGGGACTTCTTTATAAGATGCACCACATGCTGCGCTTATCATTTTAAGCCCTCGCCGCTGTCTCCCTGTGATTTCTGCACACCAGCTTTGCCTCTTGACAGAACCCAGATCCTCCCTGGCTCCTCCCTTCCCTCCCCCAGCTGCTCTCCCTCTTCTGTGCAGATCTGCACGTGGAACTCAGCTCTTTCCCTGGATTTATGCAGTCATTTGTTTGTGTGTGCGACTTAGCAGAGCACTGGGACCCCCGGCTCCTAGATGCCCTTGTGCCTCAGTACTGCAGGCTCTGTCACCCATCATCTTGCTTGCTCTCTGTCTGCTCTGCTCACACCCACTGCCTCCTCAGAGCCAATCCTACGCATGGGCAGAATGGTTTCCCTCTCCCTGTGCTCCCCAAGCTGGGTTCTGGGTTTCTCTTTTTGGTGTTCCCTCTTAAGCAACGGGGCTTCCGTTCGACATAGCTTCTTCTTCCCTCCTTACCAATGTCAAGGAGAAGGTCTGAGGCAGAAAGCCAGCCCCACCGCTATGTGGGTTGCTCAATGGTTCCTGCCTGTAAGGAGACACAAAGGGCTGCAGGATCGGGTTAGTTTGGTTTCCAATACCAAGTGTTTCTTTTCATTCTATAGTGAGTTAATCAACATGGAAAGCCCTGGAGGCATTACTGTTCTCCAAAGAAGTCTTTTAGGGCTGGGATTTAGCTCAGTTGGTAGAGCGCTGCGCTGCAGTCTCTGAGGTCCCGAGTTCAATTCCCAGCGCCGCAAAAAAATGGGAGAAGGACCTGGCAATCCACTCCCAAGGCAATCCTGAAACTGTCAGCCATTGAAAACCCTATGAGGGTCGCTATGAGTCGGATACCGACTCGACGGCACCTAACAACACAAAGAAGTCTTTGGAACATTTTGAGGAAACTCATTGACCCTCAATGCTGGTAAAAAAAAAAAAAAAATCAGAGGGACTTTCTAGCTTCACAGGAATGTAATTTTTTGGGGAAGCATTCTTTGTCACTTCTATGCGAGACCAGGAGGGATGCCTAAGTGGGTTAAGATTTATGCTTTTTGTTGAGGCTGCGGGAGGACTGTGTTGGAGAGGCAAATTCCCAATTGTCTTAGAAGCACCATGATTTGAAACTGGCCTTTTGCATTCCAGAGCTTAGCCTTGGATTCTCTAGTTGTTGTTAGGTGCTATGGAGTCCAGTTGGACTCATAGTGACCTTCATGGACTTGATTTTTTCTTTTCTTTCTTTCTTCCTTCTTTCTTTCTTTTTCTTTTTCTTTTCTTTCTTTTTCTTTTTTTCTTTTCTTTTTTTTTTTTTTTTTTTTTTTTTTTTTTTTTTTTTTTTTTTTTTTTTTTTTTTTTTTTTTTTTTTTTTTTTTTTTTTTTTTTTTTTTTTTTTTTTTGCAGTACTGGGGGTTGAACTCAGGGCCTCATGCTTGCATGCTTTGCAAGCACTGTACCACTGAGCTGCCCCCTTGCCCCATTTTTTTACTTTTTGAGACAGGGTCTTGCCAAATTACACAGACTACCTCTGGTCTCAAACTTGTGATCATTTTGCCTCTGCCTCCTGAGTGGCTAGGATTACCTCACGGGGTTTTCAGGGGCTGATTGTTTTGAGATTGTTTTGGAAGTGTACTGCCACATCCTTCTCGCATTTTTGCAGTGCTGGGGATCAAATCCAGGTCCTTAGAAAGTATGGAGCAGTGCTCTACTAACTGAGCAAAACCCCAGCCCTAGATTCTCCGGAGGTCCGTTTATAACAACTTAGATTTATGGTCATTTTTATGTTCACTCATTAATGCAACCAATATTTATTAAGGACCTGTGGGGTACCCAGAACCTGGATAACAGAAGGGAATGAAAAAGAAGGCTTTGCCATCATTCAGTTCATAGCATAGAAGGGACCACAGACACCAGCGCAATTAATCCAAATGTAATGAGAATTACAATAGAGATGGAGGAACCATAATACCAATTGCTCCTCTTAAGGCACATGATGTGTCTTCTCTCCACAAGTAAATGGTAAAGTGGTCACCTTGGACTTCACATACCTCCTAGAGATTGCCTCTGCACAGTTCATATTTATTGTTACGATGGTGTATGGAATTTTCCTTCCCTTACATTTTCTTCCAGGTTATTATTGATGTAAACCAAAGCTACTGATTTCTTATAGATTTATTTTGTAACTAGACGTCTGATTAAACTCTTTTATTGTGTTCTTAAATTTGGCAATAGCTTTTCCACCAGAGCAATTTTCACTGACCTCAGGATGGCATTCTGTCTCCAGAATTGCCTTGTTTCTCCCACTAAGCCGAGAGTAAAAATTGTGTATTATAAAACTCTTTGGAGATAATTCTGTCCTGTTCCTGAAGCAAGTCTACTTCCTAAGGGACATCTGTTCTAATTCATTAGAATTGTGTCCTCTCTTGAACTCCTTCATCTGTGTACGTACCTGGTGATTTCTGCCCTTCCTCATTCCACCAGGGAGGCGGGGTAATTCCTCTCTTAAGAGAAATTCCATTAATATATTGGCTGGAGGTAGAAAACGCTGTAAAGAGACTGGATATAGACTAAACTATGGGCCAGAATCGATTGGAAGTGGATAAGAAAAAAGACAGCAGAAAGTGTACCAAAACAGGCCAGAGGATGGGAGTCTGCCTGGGCAGAGAGGGATATGATGGTGTCTTTGGCAAACAAAATCTTCAGTGTGGGTTTAACAAAATGATGCGTGTTGTGGCTGGGTTGCCTATAGTAACCTGAAGAGGTGGACTCTGGCACTTTACAGTGTGCAACTATCACCCACTCAGGGTCACAGATGCTCTGGAGAGAGGGGTATTGTAGGGAACTCGGAACCTGCATGGCTAGGTAGCTATCTAGCCCACCTCCAGTCTTAAAGACTCAAGCTGGTCAAAAGCCACAGGGATCCTGATAAAACACACCGCATCGCCCAATTTACATAAACAACCCCTGGTTGGCCAGTTAAAATACCTTCCTAATAGGTTAAAACCCATCACCCAAAGCAACGTACTCACCTCTAATTGGCTACGCCCCATTAGCATCCTTTAATCTAATTGGCTAGTAGGAAGCAAAGACCTAAATCCTGATTGGTCTGCAAAAACTTTATAAGCACGGTGCCCAGGCGCCCTCGCTTTCTTTTTCACACAGGGAATCGAGGGTAAACGCGGTTGGCTACGGAGAGAAGCAACACCGGGGACAGGCCTTGCAGAGCAGTTGTTGAGGCGCCCCGCAGGACTACCTACCTAAAACTGTACCACTTAAAACCTCAGACCTTTTAAGTGCTGTGTGAATAAAGAGCTGTCTGAGGAAGGCAGCCCTAAGCCATTCCTGGACTCCGGCGCACTCACTCAATCCCGAGGGTCCCTTGAATGTGTGTTGCTGTGGAGCTCCGAGTCCCCAAACTGACTTGCAAGGAAGGGGCCCCGCAGGGTATGGCAGTGGAAACACACACAGGCATCTTGGGGGTGCTCAGCCTGCTGCAGGCAGAAGGACCAGGTCGTATGTGGGTTACATTTAACAACAGCCCTTTTTATAGTGACAGTGGCACTATCAAACAGTCCTTTTCATGGTGGCAGTGGTTAATTTGTGGTCTCCTACCTTGTGGCATTATTTTTCTGGGTCCTATTGGTCATCAGACAGGAGCAGTGAGCCCAGGGCTGTGCGTCCAGGCTCCTTAGACGCCCCTGGTCTTTCTTGGCCTCATGGACGCAGGTTCCATCCAGCTTTCCCCACCCAGCTCTGCTAGGCATAGCTGGGGCCAGGCAAGGGTTTCCTTCTGAAAAGCAACTCTGAGCTCTTTTTTCACGAAGAAAGCCTTTTGAAACCGTTCCTGTGGCTAGTGTGTGCCTCAGATTTGCATTCATCGATGAGCTCTGCCATTCAGTCAGGAAGCACTGGGCATAAGTGACACCTGCCCCTCAATTAGCCTGCAGCTGTAGCCCTGTGGCATCCGATCCCGTCAGATCTTGGAAGCTAAGCAGGGTCGGGCCTGGTTAGTACCTGGATGGGAGACTGCCTGGGAACACCAGAAGCTGTAGGCTTGGGAGAAGGACCTGGCAACCCCCTCCCAAAAAATCAATCTGCCATTGAAAACCCTGTGAACAGCAGAGAAGCACTGACAATAGTGTTTCCCGTTGTACAGAGGGTCGCTGTGGGTTGGATACCGACTCGATGGCACCTAACAACAACAACAACAACAAGCCCATCAATTAGCTCAGTCTGGAGAAGGAGCTAGATGAAAATGTGTGAAACCACAGCCTGCGTGTACCAACATGGTAACGGCATGGCAGAAGTGTGCCAGGGGTCAAGGCTGGGGAAATCTCAAAGGCAGGGAAACCTGAGACCCCTCCCCAGCATCTCCAGGTTCTCGTCACCACCAGAGAAAGAAATAATCGACAAAACTAAACAGGGAATGGAGAAGAAGTTAATTACAGAACAAAGGTACACACTCAAGGGCTGAGTGTGGGCTTCTCAAGAGAGTGTCATCACTGGGATTTTGGATAGCTCGTTTTATGGGTATGTGAAGGAGGAGGACTCATGAGCTAAGGAGGGACAAAATATGGGGAATTTGAGTAATGGGCTTGGATTTTCCCAGAGTAGGATTTTTCTCCCCTTTTCTGACCACCTGTGTTGTTTTGGGATGTGGACTGGGCTCAGGTGCAGCCAGGAGCAGGGAACCTGGCAAAGCTGATCCTGTGGAGACGCCATCCTAATGAGCAAAGGACAGTTGGCAGCTGTCTGGGGCAGTGATGTTGGTTCCACCTGGTTTGGGGCGATCCTGCATCATTACTATTTGAGGTTCACATGGAGCAGGATAGGAAGACAAGGAAAATTCTGGGGACATGGGAAGGAAAGGGCTTTTCTCATCCCAGAATCTGGTCAGTGTTATCAGCTGAGAATTCTAGCACAACCAGAAAGAAAAGCTGCCACGAGCCATGTCTGCCTAGAAACCAGTGCTTCCCTACAAATCTCACCAAACCAGAGTATGGACTATAATTAAGGCTGAGATTTAGCTCAGTTGGTAGAGTGCCAGTCTGCAGTCTCTGAGGTCCCAAGTTTGATTCCCAGGACCGCAAAAATGGGAGAAAGACGTGGCAATCCACTCCGGAGGCAATCCTGAAACAATCAGCCATTGAAAACCCTATGAGGGTCACTATGAGGCTGACACAACTTGATAGCACCTAACAACAACCTATGTTCTAGGAGAGCCAAGTAAATGGATGAAGGCCTATGCTGGGGTCTGAGAATTTATAATGGGCTGGGATTTAGCTCAGTTGGTAGAGAGCTGCTCTGCAGTCTCTGAGGTCCCAGGTTCGATTCCCAGCACTGCAAATGTGGGAGAAGGATGTGGCAATCCACACCTGAGGCAATCCCGAAACAATCAGCCATTGAAAATCCTATGAGGGTCGCTGTGAGTCGGGCAGGACTCGATGGCACCTAACAACAACAACAGACCTATATAATTTCCTTAAGATAGAGGAGGAATTTCCTTGACTAGCAATTTCTCACCTAGGCATTTTAACAAGGCTCCTTTTCCAAACTGTAAATGTATACCAGACACTGGCTGGGACCCTGTTGAGCAGTGTAACTTCAGAAGCCCCACAGCGTACCTGCACCCACTGTGAAGTTACCCAGGGAACCTCTCTCCAGAAGCCCACGCTCACTCTGAAGCATGCGCTACATCTGGTTGTTGTTGTTGTTAGGTGCCATCCAGTTGGGATTCCATTCATAGCGACCCTCGTAGGGTTTTCAATGGCGACTGTATCAGGATTACCTTGGGAGTGGATTGCCAGGCCCTTCTCCCATTTTTGCGGTGCTGGGAATTGAACTCCGGACCTCAGAGACTGCAGCGCAGAGCTCTACCCACTGAGCTAAATCCCAGCCCTGTGCTACATCTTACCCTTTATCTAATAAACTCGAAACTCGGCTTCACTTCCCTGGTTCATCCTGAAATTCTTTGCAGCAGCCTCCACAAGAACCCACCACCTCTCTTGAGTGAAGGTCCTGAGAAAGGGAACTCCTCAAAGTGAGAGGTAAGATTAGGGTACAGCACCCCTAAATCCTGCAGTAATGTAGCTGTGTGGTGGCACCAGCCTCCAGCCACCATGCAGTCTACTTCTTTCTTTCTTTTTTTTTTTTGGTACTTGTGGTTGAACCCAGGGCCTGGTGCTTGCATGCTCTGCAAGTGCTGGACCACTGAGCTGCACCTCAGCCCATTTTTTTACTTTTTGAGACAGGGTCTCGCTAAGTTACGCAGACTGCCTCTGGTCTCGATCTTGCGATCCTCCTGCCTCCATCTCCCGAGCTGCTGGGATTACAGGCGTGCGCCACCGTGCCTGGCCTGCAGTCTATTTCTTTATTCCTGTAGCCTACCCAGCCTTCCGCAGGGCACATGCCCAGCACCCCTGGAGCGTGCAGGAGCCAGCGACGGTCGGCCTAGGGCCTGTGCAAGATGCCACATAGCAAGTGTTAGGACTGGAAGGACTGGGCGCCTGATGTAGCCCGTGGAAAACGTGCCAAGCGGCATTTCAGACTGCGGGAAAACGGATGACAGGCTGGAGTACAAGGGTGCCGCAGCCCATGGCTACAGCCTAGAATCCAGGGTTTCCACATTGCCTCTGAGCTGCTGTGTTTCTCTTACCCACCGCTGACCCCTCATCTGCCTTCGGGAAACCCTGGATCTTAGGCTGTAGTCATGGGCTACGGCACAAGGGCAAGTTCAAAGTTCACTGTGGGGGGGTAGAGAGATGTGAGCTGGCCTGTCAGAAGGAAGGTGGTTCTCGGTTCTCACTCCTGTGTCTGGAGGAGTGTCTCTCCTTCCCTCCCTCCCTCCCTCCCTCCCTTTCTTTCTTTCTTTCTTTCTTTTCTTTCTTTCTTTCTTTTTTTTGCAGTACTGAGGGTTGAACCCAGGGCCTCTTGCCTGCATGCTTTGCAAGTGCTGGACCACGGAGCTGCACCCTCAGCCCTTTTTTTTACTTTTTGAGACAGGGTCTCATTAAGTTACACAGATTGCCTCTGGTCTCTAACTTGCGATCCTCCTGCCTCTGCCTCCCAAGCCTCTGTGCAGGAGTTTCTTATGGGCATTAATAGTGATGGGCTTTGTACTGGGGACAAGGCACACTGACACCCTGCTGCTGATAAACTGCAATGCACCTGGCAGGACGGTGCTGCTCCTTCTCCGCAGCATCCCCTGAGTCTAGCACAGGGTTCTGCACAAACTCAGGGCTCAGTGAATGCTTACTGAATGAAACAAAGGAATCCTTAGGTAGGCTGATTTCCTGTATTCAGCAATTCTAACACTTATGCTAGCCAAAGCAGTGTGTCCCGGGACTGTGTGATATTCTTTCTTTCTTTCTTTTCGTTTTTTTTTTTTTTTTCCTGCACTGGGGGTTGAACCCAGGGCTTTGGTCCTGCATGCTCTGCAAGTGCTGGACCACTGAGCTGCACCCCTGGCCCATTCGTTTTACTTTTTGAGACAGGGTCTCAGTTACGCAGACTGCCTCTGGTCTCAAACTTGCGATCCTCCTGCCTCTGCCTCCCGAGCTGCTGGGATTACAGGTGTGCGCCACCACACCGGGCGCTGGACTGTGTGATATTCATGAATAGGACGTAAAAATTCTTATTGAGTCCCTGGTGCGTATAATAAGGTGCATTTCTAAGTTTAGAGATCACGAAATAATATTTACACACGGTAATGAAGAGGCCAGTGTAAGCAAATCCACGTAATGTGCTGAATGCCAGAGACTTGAACATCATCCAGTTGTTCATGGCTTTGGACTTTGTTTGATGGAGAAAAAGGCTTTCCCTGAATTTCTGGAAGGAATGTACAGACATTTCTAGCAGTTGAACACATCCTGGCTGGAATCCCAAGATTCAGCGAATAATAGAGCGGTGGTGAGCTGTGAGCATTTGCATCCACCCAGATGGCCCCTCCTGACTGACATTACTGGGAACTGCCTCGCCCAATAGTGGGCCCATAAAATGTATTCCTACCACTCAAAGCCTGCAGCCATAGCCCTGTGGCATCCGATCCCGTCAGATCTTGGAAGCTAAGCAGGGTTGGGCCTGATTAGTACTTGGATGGGAGACCACTTGGGAACACCAGATGCTATAGGCTTGGGAGAGGGACCCGGCAACCCCCTCCCAAAAATCAATTCGCCATTGAAAACCCTATGAACAGCAGAGAAGCACTGACAAGAGTGTTTCGCCTGTTGTACGCAGGGTCGCTATGAGTTGGATACTGACTTGACGGCACCTAACAACAACAACAACTCAGAAGAGAAATTTCAGGGAAAGAAGGGGCTGTATACTAACACCGTTGGGAATGTTTCTAATTAAAGCATTTCTAAGATTAGACAGATCAATTGATATTATATACATGTGCATGTAGATGGACAAGCGTGGTGGGGACAGCCTCCACCTCTGGTGATCCCCGAGGGACTGTCCCCAGACCCAAAAGGAAGATTGCACTTGCTTTGCTTGGGAAAGCACTAGCCTTTGATACTATAAGCAGCGCTATGGCTTAAAATGTAAATGGCCTCTGACCCAGTAATTTCACTCCAAGGTGAGTAACAATGGTGGATATGCAAAGACATTCCCTGCAGGATTACTTAAAAAGGAAAAATATGCAAAGTACCGCAATGTCTGTAAGAGGCATAAAATGCCTTTCCTGAAAAGCACTGCACACCTGCAAGGGGCATCTGAAGGTCTGCAGCCCTTGCCCTAAACTGCAGCTGGCTTGGATCTGGGAAGCTGTAATTGACAAACATCTCTTCTGACAAGAAATTACAAAGAAACCCCTCTGGCGATGGCAGTTTTCTGCTCAGGGGTGCTTCATTATGAATCCCTCTTGTCCCTGCCCCCAACTTTTCCTCTACTTAAACCTGAAGCTCATGGAAGACCCTGGGAAAATGGACTTGGGGTCACCTGTTCCCCCTCCTAATGTGTACATTGGCTAAATGTCTTTTCTTTATTTTTTGTCATTATTCATCTATTCAGTTGGCATGTTGGAGATGGAGCGAACGAGCCTAAATCTGGGAATTGGGGCCTCACCTTAAAATCTGGTAATATGTACAGTACAGGTCCAATTCTTTTATGCACCGAATATGAGCACTGAGGTTTTGCTACCAGATTCCTGGATCCATGCTCCAGACACATCTACCCTTGGGCTGCAGGTCTCTCCAGTAACATGGATACAAAATTTCAGTTAAAGAGGAGGCATCAGTGTTTGAGTTCTGCACAGCATGGTGACCCTAGTTAATAATGTAATATGTATTTCATAATTGCTAAGAGAGCAGATTGTAAACGTTTGCCCTGCAAACAAAAGATAAGTATGTGAGATGATCAATACGTGAATTAGAGTCTTTGTCCTTTTCCTCCTCTTCACGTTGCTTCTTGTTCTTCTTTCTTCATATTACTTTTTCTGCCTCTCCGGCCCCCATCTTACGAGGAACCTTGTAATGACCCTGGCCCACAGTATGGTCCCAGAGAATCTCTGAGCGTCCAGGTCCTTAACTTCCACTCAGGAAGCAGGATGGCTAGCCTACATCTGACATATTTTGGACATGTTGTCAGGAAGGCTCAATCCCTGGAGAAGGATATCATGTTTGGGAGAGCAGTGGGTCAGGAAAACAAAACAAACAAACAAAACAAAACAAAACAAAGGAAGACCTATAACTAGATAGATTGACATAGTGACTGCAACAATGGGCCTAAACATAAAAAAAGATCGGTGACAGGCACAGGATGGGGAAGTGTTTTGTTCTGCTGTACATAGGGTTACTATGAGTCAAACCTGACTCAATGAGACTGAACAACAACAAAGGCAAAGAGGGGGTTTTCCTTTGGGGGACCAACGTCCGTACAATTGTCTTAGCCCTCTCCAAACAGAGCTTGCACTATAGCAGGAAGGGCGTACAATAAGCAAGACACATACGTGTTTAGCACCTGCCGTAATGAAGCCTTCCAGATGTGTACGTTCCTATCAGAGAGGGCAAGGAGGAAGGCGGAGGTGAGGGCTGGCGGGAAGATGCTCACTTACCGGGGACAGTGCCACCTGCGACTTTTGACAGGACTGACCGAGGATGCCATTAACATCGTAATATATTGCAAATATCCATAGGCTACCCTTAGTTATACGAACTGACAAATGACATAAAACTGTGCTTACTGAAAGATTACAATTATATAACATGCACACACACACAGGAATGCACATGTGCACACGTATCCAAGCACACTCAAGTACTTCCGCATGTGTGTGTGTGTGTGTGTGTGTGTGCACGCAACTTGATTCTAAGGCTAGAGGTGGAATGTGAGGGCAGGGCTCCCTGCAGCCACAGCTCTGTGTTGCCCTCAGGTCCCCAGTGTGCAGAGACCTTTGACCTGGAAGATCTGGGCTGCTTAGGACCCGCGTCTCACCCAACCCAATGCTCTCCTTCCTATCTATGGGGACACAGGGCTCAGGCGTGTTTGCTGACTGTCTTACAGTCACACAGGTCCTAGAGATTTTCCATCACCCTGTTCTAATCTCACCAGGAACGCACTGCCCCAGTTTTCCACACTGAAATCTAATCATGGCCAAAGCAATTCCAGACTAAGCAGGAAACGTTTTTGCTGCTGCAGAAGCTGAGTCCTCAGTGGCTTGTTCTCTCCGAAAGCAGCTTATGTAGCTGGGCGCGGTGGTGCACGCCTGTAATCCCAGCGGCTGGGGAGGCGGAGGCAGGAGGATCGCAAGTTCGAGACCAGAGGGAGTCTGTGTAATTTAGCGAGACTCTGTCTCTAAAAGTAAAAAATTGGGCTGAGGGTGCAGCTCAGTGGTCCAGCACTTGCAGAGCATGCAAGCATGAGGCCCTGGGTTCAACCCCCAGTACCAAAAAAAAAAAAGAAAAGAAAAGAAAAAATTACCTCATGCCCTCTTGAATATGAATAGAAGGTACATACCAGTACTTATGAAGCCTGAGACAACAGTTTCTATCAAAGTAGTAGTGATGTGGGTCTTTGGAAGGGGAAAATGAGCCAGATGAGTCTAAGCATCAGTCTGTATTTCAGAGAATTCACAGCTTTTGAACTGGATTTGAAAGAGAAAGGAAAAACAATCTTAAGTTACACAAAATTACGTAGCAATACCTATATGGAATTAATGTGAATACATTGTTGTTGTTAGGTGGTGTTGAGTCGGGTCTGACTCATAGCAACCCTATGTACAGCAGAATGAAATGCTCCCCAGTTCTGTACCAGGCACACGATCTTATTTATGTTTAAGCTCATGTTGCTGACACTGTGTCAATCCATCTAGTTGAGGGTCTTCCTTTTCTTCATTGACCTGCCACTCTCACAAACACGATGTCCTTCTCCAGGGATTGGTCCCTCCTGACTACATGTCCAAAATACATAAATCGTAGTCTAGCCATCCGTGCTTCCAAAGAGTACTCTGGTTGCACTTCTAGGACAGAACTGTTAGCTCTTTTGGCAGTCCATGGTATATTCAATATTTGTCTCCAGCACCATAATTCAAAAGCATCAATTCTCCTCCTGTCTCCCTTGTTCAGTGTCCAGCTTTCACAACCACATGATGCGACTGAGAATACCACGGCATGAGTCAGACGCACCTTCTTCTTCAATGTGCCATCTTCACTTTTCAATACTTTGAAGAGATCTTTTGCCACAGCTTTTCTCAAAGCAATGCGTCCTTTGATTTCTTGACTGCTGATTCCGTGGGTGCTGATTCTAGAACCAATAAAGAAAAATCACGGACATGGACACCCTTGTATTCAGAATTTCCTCCTCGCTGCTATGCTCTGCTATTAGCCCATAACCCTAGGTACCCTTTGCGACCATGTCACGATTTTAAAGATCGTGACTGCTGTGGTTTGAGTGTGTCCCCCAAAGAATGTGTTTTGGTGACTGGGTCCCCAATGGCACAGTGTTGACAGGTGGCACCTTTGGCAGGGGATTGGGTGAGGAGAGGTCTGCTCTTGGGCACGGATTTATGCTGGTGTTGTGGAAGCAGCTTTGTTATCTTCAGAGCGGGTCTGCTATCCAGGCCAGTCTGCCTCCCCCTACTCTCTCTCCTGCACTCACTGTGCAATGTGGTCACCAGTGAAGATATGTCAGGGTTCTGCTCAGGCCTGGCAGAGGTCAGAGCCTTGCCCAGACACCACATGGGGATCGGGGACCCACTGGACCGGGTTGGTGTTATGGCCGGTGGCACCAATGAAGGACCTCGGGAGACCTTCAACAGGGAAAACAGGAAAGGAAGGTTTATTGGGTTACTCCCCAGGTGGGGTGCAACAAGCAAGCAACAACTAAGCAAGACCTATAAGTCCTGCATGCTGAGTGCTAGAACAGCTCAGCCTTAAAGGCACAGCTACAGCAGCTGGTGTTCCGTTAGGCTGGAGGTCAGTTGGCCTTGACTCTCGCAGCTCGCCTTCTCTGCCTCCCTCCTTCCCAGGGATGGGAGGAATTGGGAGGCTCTTTGTGGCTTGATTGTAGCCTTCGGCGCTTCAGGGCCCCTGGTCTTGACCACGTTGGCTTGCTTGAAGAGTCCACTAGAGTAGGGAGCACTGGTCGAGGTGATGGGGTTTAGTTGGCAGTTGAGGGACAGTCAGAAGTGGTAGGGGGAGGGAGAAGTAGTAGGGGTAAAGGGGGTCCGGGAGCTCTGCTTATATAGGGTCCCGGAGGGGCACGTGACTGGGATTAGCCAATCAGGGCACACACCTGAGAGTTACTGCAGATAAACTGACATAACTGCCAGGTAGGGACAGTTATTTAACGAAAATGCCAAGGATAGCCAATCAGGATTAAGGTAGTTAAGGCAGGCCAGGCTGGTCAGGCGCCATCTTTGCTCACTCGATGGGAGGGGCAGGTGTGAGTGAGTAAGATGTGGCCCTGGGGTCAACTAGGGGTCAGCCCCTCAGGCTATTATGAGGGACCCTAGTTATGGGGTAGATTTTAAAAATCCCCAACAAAGATGCACCAAGAAGGCTCCTGCCAGACGTGGCCCCTCGATGTTGGACTCCTTGGCCTCCAGAACCGTGAGTCAAACAACCTTCTATTCTTTAAAAGTTTCCCGGACTGTGATATTCTGTTATAGTAGCAGAAAACGGACTTAGGCAGTTGGTTACACGTGTTTCATTAAAAGAAAAATCCCCAGAGTTGTCAGGTTAAAAGCCTGCTGAACCCCAAATGTAGTGTGCTGCATTGACTGTGTCTGGGGTGCTGCTTCAGTAGGAACTTTTGGAACGGACCACCGTTTGAGGCCCTGGTGAAATGGTGTGAGCTTAAACACCAAGTGATGGGAATCCTTTTTTTTTTTTTTTTTTTTTTTTTTTTGTGGTACTGGGGGTTGAGCCCAGGGCCTCATGCCTGCATGCTTTGCAAGTGCTGGACCACTGAGCTGCACCCTCAGCCCATTTCTTTTTACTTTTTGAGACAGGGTCTCGCTAAATTACGCAGACTGCCTCTGGTCTCGAACTTGCGATCCTCCTGCCTCTGCCTCCCAAGCTGCTGGGATTATAGGCATGCACTGCGCCCAGCTTGGTGGGAATTCTCTACCGTGGGAGCCGATGGGAAGCGCAAGGAGCCTTTTCAAAGCCCAGCTTCCCCAGCGTAGGTGAACAGAGCGGCCCTGGGAGCCTGAGCACCTGCAGCTTTTGGAATCTCCCCCATGTGCTCTGGATTCACAGGGAGAATTGAGAGCTACTGGAGTAGAGGAGGCAGGTTTTCAGGCCGGCTTTGGTCATTTGTAAGATCAGCCACTGAGGCATCTTGGGTAAAGAAAGAATGATGGAAAGAAAATGAGAGGCAGAACGTAATTAACATTCTGCCACCTACTTTTTGGCTTTAATTTATTGGATTAAATTGATTTTAGGACTATGCTTTCCAAAGAGGCCAGGAAGACACTATTTTGGTGCCCCGGATGTTTTGAGAACTGACATTGGAGCCGGGTGTGGTGGCGCATGCCTGTAATCCCAGCAGCTCGGGAGACGGAGGCGGGAGGATCGCAAGTTCAAGACCAGAGGCAGTCTGCGTAATTTAGTGATACCTTGTCTCAAAAAGTTAAAAAAATTGGCTGAGGGTGCAGCTCAGTGGTCCAGTACTTGCAAAGCATGCAAGCACAAGGCCCTGGGTTCAACCCCCAGCACCAGAAAAAAAAAAGGGGGGGCTTGGGATGCAGCTCAGTGGTCCAGCAGTTACAGAGCATGCAGGTGCCAGGCCTTGGGTTCAACCCGCAGTACCACAAAAAAATTTAAAAAATAAGAACTGACATTATGCAATGTGTTACTTAGGCCGTCTCCCTGGCTGCCTCTACATGTGGGCAGTGAAGTCAGTGTGGCTCTTTAGTCTCAGCCCAACATAGGACTCTGCCATGTCTTTATCCATCTCCCACCTCCCCACGGGCTGAAGCCAGTCAGGCTGCTCACTACTGAGTGCAGGAGAATTTTCTGCGGGAGGCAGAGGCAAGAGGATCGCAAGTTCAAGACCAGAGGCAGTCTGTGTAATTTAGTGAGACCCTGTCTCACAAAGTAAAAAAATTGGCTGAGGGTGCAGCTCAGTGGTCCAGTACTTGCAAAGCATGCAAGCACAAGGCCCTGGGTTCAACCCCCAGCACCAGAAAAAAAAAAAAGGAGAATTTTCTGGAAGGGGTTTCATGGTGGGGTGCTGAACAGGGATGGCCCGCACCTCTCAGGCTCTGGAGGGCCCCCTCTGTGCCATGCTCTGTCCTTGCCTGTCCCAGCCCCTCACCTGCCAGCCCTTCTCTCCCCACTTCTGCTCTACCTGGTCCCCCTCCTTCTCAGTCTCTCAGTCTGGGCGGGCTTCCTTCCTTGGAAGCAGCCACCCACCCACGCACAGCCCTGGGGACCAGCCGCAGCTGCCTCCACCTCCCACGTAGAGAGGTGACTGAAGGACCAGCCTCTCTCCCAGGCTGGAGATAATCGCCATCTCCCCGCCCTACCGCACACACCCCTGCACCCAAGCTCACACCTGTCATCTCTCACCTGCCTCGGGCTTTCCCTCCCCCCAGCCTTGTCTGGCTGCATCCAGCGTATTTACTGAGTGCTGTGCTGGGTGAGGGCCTGCAAAGGCGCAGGAGAGCAGGCAGGTGCTTCCGTGCACAGTAGCCCTGTTCCAGGGGACAAGTCAGCAAGGCAGCTGGTGAACCTCTCACTGTGACGAGGGCTTGCAGAGAGCTACATCGTAGTAGGAGGTCAGGCTGTAAGACTCAGCTTCCCAGAGAGAGAAACCGTGTCTATCTAGAGAGTTCCCAATTAGAGACGGAGTCCAAGGTCGATGCAAATGCACAGGATTTATTGTCCCGATGCAACGGGGTCTACCAAGCTCTTTCGAACCGGAGACCCTGAAATGCAAAAGCGAGGGTCTTTTATACCCATACAGAAGCAGAAATAGCAGGTTAGCTGACTAGTACAATTTTGATTGGTTACATTAGTTGACCTTTAAACTGATTGTTTCAGGCAATAGTATGGTAATCTAAAACAGTCCCTGACTTTCCAAGTTGGGAGGGGCTGGGTCACTCTAGGGGCAGTGGGAAATTTTTACCTCATTCAACTTAGTCTGATCTATAAAATGGCTGCTCTATGGCTAAGCTGGGACCTTCAAGGCGTTTGGGGAGTGATTAGGTCCTGGAGATCAAGTCCTCAAAATGGGTTTAGTGCCCTTATAAGGCACTGAAAGAGACCTGAGATTGGATCTCTTGTCACGTGATGACAGTGTGTGAATGTGTCATCTAGGAACCAGGAAGTAGACCTCACCAGACTCTGAGTCTGCCTGTGTCTTGATCTCGGACTTCCAGCCCCCAGAACTGTGGGAAATAAACTTCTGTTGTTTATAAGCCCCCCAGCTCACGGCATTTTGTTACAGCAACACAAACAGACTAAGGCAGCAAGCATGATGGTAATAATAATAAAACAAACTGTCCTCAGCTAACATCTTTTACACACATGGTACCCACTCAGGTCTGCTCTGTTGCACAAGGAACAGCTAGCATTTTACCCACCTGTTCATCCTGTCCTGTAGACGCCGATGTAATCCTCACAACCTTAAACAATGTAACAGAGGTTAAAATGATTCAAAGGTTCAAGAATACACTTATTTATTTCAGTTTCTCTCTTCATCTTATCGCTTTCTCCCTCAGTAAGATTACTCTTACCTGGTGTGGATGACGTCCTCTGTAACCTACAGGTATGAACTTATGATGTGAGAAAGAAAAACCTAATTAAACCACACCATACCTTGGCTGGGGCTGGGATTTAGCTCAGTTGGTAGAGCACGGGGCTGTAGTCTCTGAGGTCCTGAGTTCAATTCCCAGCACCCTGGCAATTCACTCCCAAGGCAATCCTGAAACAATCAGCCATTGAAAACCCTATGAGGGTCGCTATGAGTCAGACACCGACTCGATGCCACCTAACAACAACAACAATACCTTGGCTACTTTAAGACTCGGGAGTTTACATTCCCCACTCCCCTAATCAAGGAATAAGATTACACTTCCTTATCTAGGGAATGCCAGGAGCTCCTGTCTCTGAACACAGAGATCCTGCATATAAATTCCTTCCCATGTGGACATAGCGCTTGGTATCTAAAAGTTGTTTTTTCAAAGATTTGTGGTCAAGGACTTTCTGCCTTCTGCTTGGATCTCTAGGTAACACTTGTGGACCGTTTAAAGTAACCAATCACAGAGAACCTCATAGATCCCTTTGTCTACTCATCTGCAAGTCCTATATAAGGGACAGGAGAGAACAACTTGGGGAACACAGCCTTTTGGCACCAGAAATGCAGCTGTTGCTCCGCCGGCAATGAAACCTCTTCCTCTCCTTACTGCTGGCATGTGGGTGATTCTTTCTCTCTGCTGGGCCTTGCTTCCTGCAACAAACTGAGGTGCTGCAAGTGGGTGGGTGCTAGAATAACCTCAGGTGGCCACCAGGGTGGGACCTGGGGCTGGGAGGGTGTCTGATGGCCTGGGGCTTTGGTGGGTAATTACTTTTAATCACCTGCAAGAATTCATAGTGTGGGCCAAGGTAATTGCTCTGACCTAGTTGAAAGGCAAGAGAGATTCTTTTTTTTTTTTTTTTTTTTTTTGCGGTACTGGGTGTTGGACCCAGGATGTTGCACTTGCATGCTCTGCAAGTGCTGGACCACTGAGCTGTGCCCCAGCCCTTTTTTTATTTTTTATTTATTCATTTATTTTTTCACTTTTTGAGACAGGGTCTCCCTAAGTTACACAGACTGCCTCTGGTCTCGAACTTGTGATCCTCCTGCCTCTGCCTCCCGAGCTGCTGGGATTACAGGCGTGCACCTCTGCCCCCGGCGGCAAGAGAGATTCTTTAGGAGGCACAGCTGGGGCTGTGGGAGAAGACATCTTTGGGGAAACAAGCAGGGGGACAGGGATGAGGGGCTGCCCAGTGTCCCCCATACTTCTCAAGTGCTTCTCAGGTGGCTTGCTCAGATGTCCCACGGAACTCGCACCCTGGCTCCCCAGCCTATGTCGGGCAGCAGGGCCACAGATGGTGGGGACAGGCCTTGGGTCTGAAAGGCACGAGGGAGCTGGCCAGGGTGCAGTGTTTCAGCTGAGGTGCCGGGGCATGAGAGCCACCCCCCTGGGCATCCCCTGCTGTCCTCGGGTCTTGGTGTTCTGGGACACATGGCACCTCACTTACACTTTGGGCTCTGGTCCCAGCTGGTCTCTGCCCACATCTCTGCCCCTTCCTGTACCCCCGGCGTCTCTGCCGCAGTCTGTGCCTCCTTCTCGTGGTGCCCCTCCGTGTTTCAGCTCCTCAGAGATGCCCTCCCTTCCTCTTTCCACCCCAATAGGTCAGAGGTCCACGCTGTGCATGGACCCCACCCTTGGTACCCGTGTGACCTGGTTCTCCCTCCACTGTGTCATTACACATTCACACATAGGTTTATTGGTCATGCTATTCCTCCCACAGCCTGGGATATAGCTCAGCTGGTAGAGCGCTGTGCTGCAGTCTCTGAGGTCCTGAGTTCAGTTCCCAGCACCGTAAAAATGGGAGAAAGAAGGAGGTAGCAACCCACTCCCAAGGCAATCCCGAAACAGCCAGCCATTGAAAACCCTATGAGGGTCGCGATGAGTCGGACTTGACTCGATGGCACCTGACAACAACAACAACAATTCCCCCCACAAGACTGCGAGGGTACAGAAGGCAGGTGCCCGTGGGTCGCATTTCCCACCAATTTATCCCATAGCACGGATCTCAGCAAATGCCCCATTTGTTGAGCGAATGCAGAGATGCTTGAATGCGTCCTTCACATTGCTGACGTCACACCAAGGCTTTGTTAAGCAGCTTTATAGGCCTCCCGTTTCCTGTAAGATAAGGCTCTATCTTCCTCACACCCGAGCGGCTGGCGCACTTGGCTTCAATCTCTTTTCCCAGCTGCTTATCGCCACGCCTCACGCCAGCTCCGCAGCAACCTCTCCGCAATTCTCAGGGCCCCTGCAGCCCTGTTTTCCCCATCAAAGCCTTTATCAGCCTTTAAAGTTCAGCTCCAACTTCACCTTTTCCGGCGCTGTTTCTCCTAGAAAACAACCTTCTTGAAGTGGGAGACATTGCCTGGTCACCCTCTTGGGCTCCTTCTTTCCTCTGCCTTCTAGCAATCAAACATTTTCCTATCTTCCCTTTTTATGAGATTGAAAGAAGACACATCT
>VMDO01025406.1:0-28254 GCA_007922755.1 Pedetes capensis
TTTTTTCTGCCCGTTTAACCATTTTTATTTGTAGTAGCCTTGAATAACTAAATGATTCATAATATCTTTGCTTCTATTAATGAAATGTAATAAGACTGACTATATTAACATAAAATGACATAGCCATTATTTTTAAAAATCTGATTTGTCATGACTTTTTAAAGATATGCATCTATTTTATTTATAAAAGAACAAAGCAATATGCTTTTATAGACTTCTTTATAGTGCCAGAAATTTTCAAGCATGTACAAAATCATTTAACATCTGCAGTTAAATTTCCAAAGAATTAATTGAATTAATATTTGAAATTAAAATTAAATAATTTAATGAAAAATCAAGATCTTAGGCTTTTCAAATCAGTGCTACCTATTAATACCTCAGAGAGTATTGGGTATGTGTTTTCTGTGCTACTTTTAGTTACTCATTGATTTCTACTTTACCTTCAAATATATCAAATCTTTTTCATAAATTCATTATTAGAATTATAGAATGTATTACTTGACTTGGAAGATTACAAAAGTCAATATAGTCATTACAGGGAAGGAAAGAAACCTCAAAGTTAATGAAATCTCAAAACTGCGTCGTGTGTGAGTGTGTGTGTGTGTGTATGTGTGTGTGTGTATTTTTACCACTCTTGCCTCCCTTTCTCTGTTCAGTAGAAAACCTGATACTTTAGGATGATTTTACCACCACCTAATATAGAAATAATGTCTGCCTCACATTAATTTAAGGCACATATTCAGCTAGGGTTAGCAATTATTATTAATAACATTTTGCCTAAAGCAAGAGAAAAAGAGACATAAGAATAAAATGTAGGAACATTTTGGTAAATGGGAAAACTCAGAAACACTGAAATGGCTTGCAAAGAGAAGATTAAATGAAGTTTTATATGACAATGAACTTGAAATGATTGACAATTCATGACTACAATGGCAAGGAAATACCATTAAACATTTAAAGTTTGATTATCTACAATTATTTCACGATAAAATTGACAAAATTTATTTTTTATTAAAAGGAGAGATATTTATAAGATATTTTGATAAACCTGCCTATATGTTTAACTTTCAGCCCTATTTTTAAAAATCTTTGTCTTCAGTTTTATTATTAAAGCTTTAGTTACTATGCTATGAAAAGAATTTGAATAAACGAAATTCTGTTAGTGAAAAGTATATTCCAAGATGATTGCTAATTAGAGTTGCAGTTTGGGCTACAGTCCATATTTATTAGTAAATTCTGAGACAAAGGTGTCAGTGTATGGCTATTAAAATCAAAGTGCTGACAAATTAAGAGATTCAGAGTGTTTTTCTTTTTTAATTAGGAAAATGTGGCCAGTATTTTTTTCCTCCTTCTACATTTTGTATTATGAAAAAAAACTGCATAAATAGTTTTTTCTCCAAATAACTTTAGTATCTTTTTTCTAGATATTGACATTTATATTACTCATATATATTAGAAACAAAATAGGCAAATAAATAAGTAAAATGATAAAAAAGAGAATGTAGTTACTATAGAAAGGGGAAAAAATAAACACTCAAGATTTTGACATGTACTGTTGTTGTGTGGTGCCATCAAGTCGGGTCCAATTCATAGTGACACTCACAGGGTTTTCAATGGTTGATTGTTTTGGGATAGCTTGGGGAGTGGCTGTCCTGTCCTCCCCTTTTTCTGTTGTTGTGCATCGAACCCAGGGCCTCAAAGCACACAGAAGAGCACTCTACTAACTGAACTAAACCATAGCTCTTTGATATATATGTTGTTGTTGTTGTTAGGTGCCCTCAAGTCGGTATCTGATTCATAGTGACCCTCACAGGGTTTTCAATGGCTGTTTCGGGATTGCCTCGGGAGTGGATTGCCAGGTCCTTCTCCCATTTTTGCCGTGCTGGGAATTGAACTCAGGACCTCAGAGACTGCAGCGCAGCACTTTACCAACTGAGCTAAATCCCAGCCCCTTGATATATATAGAAAGTATATTTCACAACATTAGTTACATAAGAGAATGAAACATATCCTGTAAAGTATACATATGTGCACACTATCACAAAATTGTAATACCTATTTATACTTATTTACTGCAAAATAGAATATGAATTGAATAACATTTGTGGAATTTAAGATAAAATATTTCATGCTTCTACATTGTATAAGATTCTTTTTTCTTTTCTTTTTTTTCTTCTTCCTTTTTTTTTTTTTTTTTTTTTTTTTGTAGTATTGTGGGATTGAACCAGAGCTTCTCACAAGCTAGGCAAATGTTCAAACACTGAGTTGCACCCCCACACCTTTTTGGATTTTTTATTTTGAGACAGGGTCTCACTAAGTTGTGCAGGCTACCTCTGGCCTTGAACTTGTGATACTTCCACTTCCCACATTGCTGGGATTACAGGTATGCTCCGCAGTAGCTGGTAGAATAGGATTTCTCGTAAAAAAATTTGCTAGAACCAAGAGTTAATTGAAAAATTAGAACACAGAACTGATTGTGGGTTTGAATTTGTTACTATTCTGAAGGCAATACAGGGTGAGAAAAATTAGAGGTATTTGCCTTGTCATGGGAAGCTAAGGCAGGAATTAAACATTATTAGAGCACTGTTAAATACAGCTAAATCATGGCTAAGGTTAATGATAAGCCTTGTTGTAATCATCCATTTAATGTTTCTTTTCCTTTAAGGAAGCAAAGATATTAGGGACAATGGTGATTTGACTTCCTAACTTCCAGCTCTTAGTCTCTTATCTGATGCCTGGCTGCCTTGAGTGAAGAAACATCAGTCAAACAGCCACATAGACTGTCCTCATGCCAGCACCGGTTGCTTTGAACACTTCACAGAAAGCTTGAGGAAACTATATGGCAAGCACAGCTTCTTGCTGCTGAAGTACAACTCCAGCTCCTAAAGGGCCTATCTCAGCCACAACAGCTTGCATTGGACCTTTTGCCATGACAAGTGTCAGTGAATGCTAGATGACCCTGTAGCCATTTCCACTCAGGCCAGAGGGTGAGCTCTTCCCCTGATGTCCTAGTTGGACTGTGATTGGGGCAAGTGCAGACCTCCATTTGTATGAGAGATTGTGTCATGACTGTTGCAAACACAGTCATTTATTTGCATAGAAACTGCTATGACTGGTGCAGGCACCTTTGCCACATTTCCTTTCTAGCTACATAAGCAAGGTGTTCATCTTACTTTGACAGCCAAATCCTGCACTGCCCTCTGAGGTTGCAATGTTAGGCTCAATGAAAAACTTCTCTTGAGTGATCTGTTCTTACCAACTTTTGTTTTTTGTTATTAGTAGACCATGATGAGCGGGTAACATAAAGAGAGGAGAAGAGGAAGGAAGAAGTGGCTCCTAAGTAATACCAACAGCTTAGGTGGTAGAAATGCCACTGTCCTGGCAGTGGCAATGATGGCAGTGGCAATAGCAATGACAGGCAATTGAAGATTACATACAGTGGCCAGGGCAAAGGCAGCAAGAAGTATAAGTGGCAGAGAACAATGAGGGACATCAGATGTCGGAACAAGATGATTGAGGGCTGAGAGCTAAAGCTGAACAAAAGTAGAGGACTGTAAAGAGCCAGAGCAGAGAAACCATGGGTCATGATCACTGAAAGAACTCCAGAGAGCTGCCAACTCTAAAGGGCCAAGGGTCTCAGATACCCTAGACATGATAGCTATAACACTTGCTTCTGCAGAGTTGAGAGTCCTAGGATCTGAGGCCTGTTCTAGAGTTCATTAGTAAGTGCCATCTGCTGTTACTTAAAGCTGGCTGCTACTGATGCTCACTCCTATTGGAAACCAAGAATTATACTGGGTACTAATTGCCAAGGCCACTGGGGGTTAAAGCCCATTCAAGAAACCTCCAACTTGAGTGCCTAGAGCCACATGTCTCTGGCTTCTAAATCCTGGAGTAATAGCTCTCTAGCTCTCAGTATTTGCAACCATAAACTTCTGGATCTGCTAATCCAGCCTGTAGGCTTCAGACTATCAAAATGTCAGGATTGCCAGCTCTGGAAGAGTTTCTCCTTGCCTATCCATTATTTCAATTCAGGTAGAGAAAAGGATTTCAGAAGTTATTTGGTAATAGGAGTTAGGGGATAATCTCTTGCATATAATCACATTCACCAAAGTTTTCATCAGTGGTCAATTGTTTGAAGAGATGAAAAGTGAATTAATATGATACAGAATAGATATGTTATTTATTTGGTAAAAGTGGGCTGGTTGCATTGGAAACTCTTGCAATAAGAACATTACAGGGCAATCAGGGAATCTGTCAACAGAGATATGCTCTGTAAGGGAGAGATTCTTTGTGTCATCTTTGATGGAGACTTTCATTTCTTGCAACCATGTTGTAAATCATGGTGAAAATCAAGGTAATGACAGAAGATCCTAGGCCTTGCATGTTATGAGAATGACAAAGACAAGCACATGTTCAGCTTCTACAGATCCCGAGAATATTTCCTGGAGAGATAGATTCCTTCTACTATACAACTTCATAGCATCCATAGTGGAGCTGTAATTCTTTTAGCAGTTTACTTTTAGCTAAGGCTAACACTTACCACAGGGCAACTGGAAAATTCTCTGTGATTTTTTCTTTTATCATTAAGTGGTTGTAATGAATTATACATCTGATCATATATGTAGATTAAACTAGTAGTGGGATAGTACTAGATGCTTTGGAATTCTAGCCTTCTGCTAATATTGTACAATGAGAAATATTCAATATTACAATATTATAGAGTATATTTAAAAAGTTGTTTTAAGAACTTCACAATATTCTCTTCTGTATGTACATATATCTTATTAGACATTTGATTGCATAATAATTACTTAATATAAATATTTGTTGTTGTTAGGTTCTGTTGGGTCATAGAGACCCTCGCAGGGTTTTTGGTGTTTATTTCAGGACTGTTTTGGGAGTGAGCTGTCACATCCTTCTCCTTTTTTCATGGTAAATTGTGTTACAGTATAAAATGATGTACATAATTTGTTTGTTCTATGACAAGAAAGAAACTATAGAGTAGTTTCTTAGAAGTGTAATTACTCCATTTATATATCTAGGACTCTTCAAGGCAGTTAATGCATTACTTCTCAGAAGACCTGGACACTCTCAACTGCAATCTTCTGAGAACTATATGGCTGAACTCTTCAAGGTTTTATGCATATGTATGTGTTCTTGGAAGTCTAAGATTTTGCAAAATCTACATAATTATATGGAATTTTAAAAATTTTAATAAATACTAAATACCTGGGATATTTAGGTAGAAGGTTAGTAATATAGGCATTATATCTTAAATTTGGTACTTATTAATATGAGCTGAGAGGAATAGTAAACATTTTAAAAACAAATATGTAGTGCTGTAGTGCAATACTTATTCCAATAATTGATGCAAACTATTGATTTCTTCCCCAACACATCTGTCAGTTTGCTGCACTGTGGGGACTTATGTGTTGTGAAGAGGCTGAAACTATGCCACTGATAACTCAGATACCAACAGGGTTAGAAATTATTAAAAGAGAAATGAACTGCATAAACATTGACATTTAAGGTATCACTGAGCTAAAATGGACTGGCATGGGCCATTTTGAGTCACATAATCATATGGTCTACTATGCTGGGATTGAAAAACTAAAGAGAAATTGGGATGCATTTATCATCAAAAAAGACATGTCAAGATCTGTCCTGAAATATAATGTTGTCAGTGATAGAATAATATCCATATGTCTACAAGACAGTCCAGTTAATATGATTATAATTCAAATTTATGCACCCACCACTAAGGCCACAAATGAAGAAAGGGAATATTTCTACCAGCTTCCTCAATCTGAAATAAATCAAACATGCAATCGGGACATACTGATAATTGTTGGTGACTGGAATGCAAATGTTAGAAACAAAGAAGAAGGCTCAGTAGTTGGAAGATATAGTCTTGGTGACAGAAACGAAGCTGAAGATTGCATGACAGAATTTTGTCAGACCAATGGCCTTTTCATTCCAAATGCATTTTTTAACAACATAAAGGGAGACTGTGAGCTGGGATTTAGCTCAGTTGGTAGAACGCTGCTCTGCAGTCTCTGAGGTCCTGAGTTCGATTCCCAGCACTGTAAAAATGGGAGAAGGACATGGCAACCCACTCCCAAGGCAATCCTGAAACAATCTGCCATTGAAAACCCTATGAGGGTCGTTATGAGCCTGACACAACTCGATGGCACCTAACAACAAAGGGAGACTATACACATGGACTTCACCAGACGGAACATACAGGAATCAAATTGACTGCATATGTGGAAAGAGACCATGGAAAAGCTCTATATCAAACGTCAGAACAAGATCAGTAGCCGATTGTAGATCAGACCATCAACTTCTCATAGGCAAGTTCAAACTGAAGCTGAAGAAAATTAAAACAAGTATATGAGAGCTACGGTATGACCTTGAGCATATCCCACCTGAGTTCAGAGACCACCTCAAAAATAGGTTTAATGCATTAGACACAAATGATAGGAGACCAGGGGAGCTGTAGCATGACATAAAAGATATCATTCAAGAAGGAAGCAAAAAGTTATAAAAAGACAAGAAAAAAAGAAAAGATCAAATTACATGTCATAAGAGATGCCAGAACTTTGCCTTGAATGTCGAGCAGCTAAAGTAAAAGGAAAACATAATGAAGTCAAGGATCTAACCAGAGGTTTCAGAAGGCAGCATGGGAAGACAAAAACAAATATTATAATGACATGAGCAAAGAGCTGGAGGCAGAAAACCAAAAGGGAAGAACACACTCTGTGTTGGTCAAGCTTAAGAAACTGAAAAAAATTCAAGCCTTGAAGTGGCAACAGTGAAAGATTCTACAGGGAAAATATTAAATGATGCAGGAAACATCAAAAGAAGATGGCAAGAACATACAGAGTCATTACACAAAAAAAGAATTGGTAGATAACCAACCATTTCAAGAGGTTGCATATGAATAGGAACCAATGGTATTGAAGGATGAAGTGGAAACCACCTTGAAAGAACTGGGGAAACACAATGCTCGAGGAATTGATGGGATACCATTAGAGATGTTTCAACAAACAGGTGCAGCACTAGAAGTGTTATGTTTATGGTAACAGATTTGGAAAACAGCTACCTGGCCGATTGACTGGAAGAGATCCATATTTGTGCCTATTCCCAAAAAAGGGGATCCAACTGAATGTGCAAACTATCAGACAATATCATTAATATTGCACATAAGCAAAATTCTACTAAAAATCATTCAGAAGCAACTGCAGCAGTATATGAATAGGGAATTACCGGCAAATGAAGCGGGATTCAGAAGACAGCGGGAAACCAGGGACATCATTGCTGATGTCAGGTGGATATTAGCTAAAAGCAGGGAATATCAGAAAGATGTCTATCTATGTTTTATTGACTATGCAAAGGCATTTGATTGTGTGGATCATAACAAATTATGGATAACATTTCGGAAAATGGGAATACCAGAACACCTAATTGTGCTCATGAGAAATCTGTACATAAACCAGGAGGCAGTTGTTCGAATAGGAAACACTGAGTGGTTTAAAGTTGAGAAAGGTGTACACCAGGGCTGCATACTTCCACCCTATCTCTTCAATTTATACGCCGAACAGGTAATCTGAGAAGCTGGACTTTATGAGGAAGAATGCAGCATCAAGATTGGAGGAAGACTCATTAACAACCTGTGTTATGCACATGACACAACTCTGGTTGCTGAAAGTGAAGAGGATTTAAAACATTTACTGATGAAGATCAAAGATCATAGCCTTCAATATGGGTTATGACTAAACATCAACAAAACAAAAATCCTTACCACTGGGTCAGCACACAACTTCACAATAAATGGAGAAAAGGTTGAGGTTGTCCAAGATTTTGCTTTGCTTGGCTCTATAATCAATCCCCATGGAAGCAGCTGTCAAGAAATCAAGACACATTGCTCTAGGAAAGGCTGTGGCAAAAGATCTCTTTAGAGTATTGAAAAACAAAGATGTCCCATCGAAGACGAAGGTGCGTCTGACTCATGCCGTAATATATTCAGTTGCATATATGGTTGTGAAAGCTGGACATTGAACAAGAGAGACAGAAAAAGAATTGATGCTTTTGAATTGTGATACTGGAGATGTCTATTGAATATACCATACACTGCCAAAAGAACCAACAAATCTGTCCTAGAAGAAGTGCAACCAGAGTGCTCCTTGGAAGCAAGAATGACCAGATTGTGTCTTACATATTTCAGACATGTAGTCAGGAAAGATCAATCTCTGGAGAAGGACATCATGTTTGGGAGAGTGGCAGGTCAATGCAAAAGAGGAAAACCCTCCACCAGATGGATTGACACAGAGTCTGCAACAATGGGCTTAAACATAAATAAGATCATTTGCCTGGCACAGAATCGGGAAGTGTTTCCGTCTGCTGTACATAGGGTTGCTATGAGTAGGACTTGACTCAACGGCACCTAACAACAACAAGAGAATATCAGAGAGATGTTTATATATGTTTTATTGACTGTACAAAGGCATTTGACTGTGTGGATCATAATAAATTATGGATAAGTCTTTGGAAAATGGAAATACCAGAGCACCTAATTGTACTCATGAGAAATCAGTATGTGAACCAGGAGGCAGTTGTTCAAACAGAACAAGGAAACACTGCTTGGTTTAAAGTTGAGAAAGGTGTGCATCAGGTCTGTATACTTTTACCATATCTCTTCAATTTTTATGCTGAGCAAATAATCTGAGAAGCTGGACTTTATGAGGAAGAACTTGGCATCAGGTTTGGAGGAAGACTCATTAACAACCTGTGCGTTATTCAGATGACACAAGTCTGCTTACTGAAAGTGAAGAAGATTTAAAACATTTACTGATGAAGATCAAAGATCATAGACATCAATATGGGTTGTGACTAAACATCAACAAAACAAAAATCCTTACAACTTGGTCAGTATGCAACTTCACAATAAATGGAGAAAAGATTGAGGCTGGCCTTGATTTTGATTTGCTTGTCTCTATAATCAACACCCACACAAGCAGCAGTCAAGAAATCAAACGATGCATTGATCTAGGAAAAGCTATGGCAAAAGATCTCTTTAGAGTATTGAGAAGTAAAGATATCACATTGAAGACAAATGTGCATTTGACTCATGTCATGGTATTTTCAGTCACATCATATTGTTGTGAAAGCTGGACATTGAACAAGGGAGACAGGCAAATAATTGATGCTTTTGAATTATGGTGCTGGAGACATCTATTGAATATACCAAGGACTGCCAAAAGAATCAATAGTCCTCTCCTAGAAGAAGTTCAACCAGAGTGCTCCTTGGAAGCAAGAATGGCCAGACTGCATCTTACATATTTTCGAAATGTAGTGTGGAGTGATCAATACCTGTAGAAAGACATCATGCTTGGGAGAGTGGCAGGTCAACGAAATAAAGGAAAACCTTTCACCAGATGGATTGACACAGTGTCTGCAACAATGAGCTTAAAAATATATAAGATTGTGTGCCTGGTACAGAATCAGGAAGTGTTTCGATCTGCTCTATACAGGGACACAATTAGTTGGACTCCACTTGACGGTACCTAAAAATAACGATTGTTTTTCTTATATAATATTTTTGCCTCATAACCACACCAAAGTCTTAGAATCTAACAAAGATTAAAAATGTAGAAAACAATCATTTCCTACACATTTTTCAAATTACAAAGGCCTTTCAAAATCAATTTATATAATTGTTATAATGGTCCTTAAAATTAGGATTGTAGGTAGTTTCTTGTTTTTGACAAAATAAACTCTAAGGTGCTAAGTAAATCTTGCGCAAAACTCTACTACTACTTCATTGAATAATATAAACATTGTGATTATAATTGAAGTTTTCAACTAATTACACTTATGAAAACTCTAATAGCATATCATATATAGGAAATGATACTTCATAGGCATGACAAAATATCCAATAGTAAAAAGGAAGACTATGATTCAGTCTGCCCACAGAAAAAGACATGGGTGACAGTCAGTTTTCCAATTTCAGTCATTTCAGCTTATGAATGTTGCTTAATTTATGATAATCTCTCCATTAAAATGTATTGTGTTCCAAATTTATTTTTGTTATTTAGAACCCATAATATAAGAAGTTTTTACATTTAGGTGTCAAATTTATTCTTCCAGTTTCAGAAGCTAGTCTGATTCCTTTTTATAACACATTATTGTTATTATATAATAATATTGTTACATATTATTATATATCATATAAAAACATTAGCATACCCTTTATGAGTCATTATGAAAAAGAAATGTCATGCTCAAAGAACTAAAGAGATCATTCCTTGATATAAATTATCAAAATAAAATATGTAAGAAATAAAAACAAGCATTTGTGGTGCTTTATTTAAATGAGTAACAGCTTCCCTCCTCAAGTGGATTGTTACTTTCTAGTCAGGTAAACAGATTTTTGCCAAATATTCTGAATTTTGGAAAGAAACAGAAACATAAATTTTATGTGGAAAAGCTTGATTCTTATGTGTTGCTAATTAATTTATATTTATAAAATACTAAATGCCAAACAGATTACTATTGGAGTGCTAATCTGGTTCCATTCTTTGGCAACCAACTTGCAAATTGTTATAGAATAAATGAGGATACTTACTTTATTCTCTGCCATTACTACAACTATATAGAAATATTTATAACCATCTGTACAATGATAAGAGCATATTCAATAATTTTAAATGAAATGACATGGGAATTGCCATGTCATCTCAATAAGACAGGGTCCTTCCATTAAGGATCTTATTATATAATGATAGAAACTTAATTATGGCACAGTTACTCCCCTGTGTCTGTCAGTTTGTTGTGCTTTTGAGCTTGCATGTTGCTGTGATGCTATGTCACTAGTATTTCAAATACCAGCAGGTCCACATATAGTGGATAGTTTTCAGCTGAGCTTCCAGACTAAGATAAACTAGGGAGAAGAACCCAGAAGCTCATTCCCAAAACAATTGTTGTTGTTAGGTGCCATCTAGTCTTATCCAACTCATAGGATGTGGCAATCTCAAAACAATTAGCCATGGAAAACACTATGAATAGAAGAAAGGCACTTTCAAATATACTGTGGAAAAATGAACTTCCCAGGCTGGAAGGCATTCAAAAGACAACTGAGGATGAGCTGCCTCCTCAAAGGAGAATAGACTTTAATCCTTAATGACTGAAATGGAGTAAAGCCCCTGGGACCTCCATTTACTGATGTGGCATGACTCAAAATGAGAAGAAACACAATGGCTGCAACATTGGACTCAAACATAAAAGATAGTGTTGATGGCACAATGGTGGAGAGTGTTTCCTTCTTTGGTACATTGGATGGCTATGAGTTGGACCAGACTCTGTGGCAACTAATAACAACAAACTATAATGTCAACGTCAAAGGGCTTGGCCCTATATTCCTTCAGAATTTCAAGTAATCTCTTAGTCTTCTTGAATTGTAACCTCTATTTCAGGCTTTTTAAATAAACAAGTATTTTCTTACTTTTTAAAAAATTAAAATTGAATAACATTTTTATAACACATAGACAAATAATTTTATTTCCCTTTTTTACTTATAGCATGATAGAGTAAGGTTTTTCTAAAAAATATTTAGCAAACCCGACATAACTAGAGTTTTTGTGTTTGTGTGTGTGTGCTCTGTTATTTACTCTGTATGTGTGCTTGTGGGAATGTTTGAATGTGTGTTAATGAGCTTAATTATGTGGGTGTTAAAAGTTACACTTAAAGAATGTCATTGATATTAATATTCAATGAAGTAATATTCACTGAAGTAAAATTTTAGATAGTCAATTATTCCAAAAATGTAGTTTTTAAAATGGAAAAATATTCTTTAAGTATTTCAGAACTTCTCTTTTTGACCATAATTAGTCATTTTGATATAGTCAGAATTTAAACTTTACTCACAAATGAATTATGTAAGGGACATGCCAGGGCATGCCGATAATCCCAGCAGGAGGATCACAAGTTCAAGGGCAGAGGCTATGTAGCTTAGCAAGACCCTGTCTCAAGGTACAACAAATAAATAAAAGAGTGCTGAGGGTGGTTGAGTGCTCAGTGGTAAATTGCTTGCAAAGTAGGCATGAGGTCCTGGGTTCAACACCCACACCCATACCACAAGAACAAACATAAAAAAGAATTATGTTTAGACTGAGATCATGATGGAGTGATCACATTCTGTATATGACTTTATAACTCCAAGTGTTCTTTCAATATACACAAATAAAATACCTTGAAATGTTTTCTATTGACTCAATAGTTATATTCTAAACCTGTTGTTGAATGAAAGCCTCATCTTTAGGATTATGATGAGGACTAAATGCACAATCTGGCACTTTCTTATATAGAGTAACCATAAATCTTAATTTTTATTTTAAATTGCACCAACATTTTCAAGATATAGCTACATTAATACTAAGTATGACCAGTGGTAGTTAAAGTTCAATGCAAGAATTTCTAGACATAAGAACTAGTTCATGGGTAATGATAATGTTGATACTTTTAAAAGATTTTAAATACCTAAATAATGTTTTGACAGAGGCTTACATAGTTAAGAAATGATGTAAAATCTTTAGCATCATAATCAGCATATATTATTAATTAATATAAGCACATAATAGATAATAGTAAAATGTACCAATCAACCATTATAGTAAATACTTCAAACTTATAATTGCAACTTCATTAACTAGACAATTTGAGATATGAATAGCATATAATAAAATGTAATCTTCATGTTAATTACTCTCCCCAATAGTTGCAAATCACTTGCACAAAATTGCATTCACATAATTGTTAACTCTGAGTTCAGAAATCCAAGTGAAAATACTTAGGGCAGAAAAAGAGAATTCACTGACCCACAGTCATCGATTGCCATGGATCATCACCAAGACTTGGATTTAACCTATCTACACATATGAGTTGGACTCAACTTGACAGCACCTAACAACAACAGCAACAATACATGAAGCTGATGGGTTAAATCTTCTTTTTTTCTTTTATTGCTACTTTTCTGAATGCTGGTTTCAATCTCAGCCAAATTTTGTCCTTTGACAGCCTTTGAGATATACACCTACTAGTACAGGAGAGATAGACAAAATATATTTTTATCTCTTAGGTCAAGTTTAATGAAAAAATACCTCAGAAAAGTCTCTGACTGCCAAGGGATGTGAGATATTCTAGTAGAAGACATTTTTGTGTTACCAAACCATTGTTTCTATCCATCTTGTACTTGGCAATGCTTCCTTCAGGTTTAGTACTTCCAGGAATTTGAGTTATCAAGTAAAAGCTTACTCATTTCAATGACAATAACAATAGTATTGCCTTTCTATGGAATAAGTTGCCCAATATACTAATCATATTTCCCACTTTCACACATAAACCTAAGTTTTCAGAAGTCACTATAAAAGCATATCTAAAAAACAAAGGTTTCCATTGAATAACTAAACACAGTACTAAAACGAATAAAGATTGGCTTGCAACATCTGTATTTCATTGTAATCAGTGGTTATGAACCATTTTTCATCTCTAATTTTCATGATGTTGGCTTTTTCTATTTTTCTTTTTAATGAGATTGGCCAGAGGAGTGTATATTTTATTAATCTTTTCAAAGAACCCAATCTTATTCTCATTAATTTTTTGAGTTATCTTTTTAGAGTCTAATTGAGGTACCTCTGCCTTGATCTTAATAATTTCTTTCTGAGTACTCCTTTTAGGATTATTTGTTGTTGGCTTTCTAGTATCTTGAGATGCATATGTATAGATAAATATTCCCACAAAAAGACATACAAGTAGAAAGGAAGACATTGGTGGTGGGATGGAAGATGGGGGAGGAGGGGCATGAGAGGTAAGGAGGAAGTTATGTGAGCAATATACAATGAAATGAATATATGGAAATGTCACAATTAGATACA
Organism: Pedetes capensis; assembly: GCA_007922755.1. Lineage (NCBI taxonomy): Eukaryota > Metazoa > Chordata > Mammalia > Rodentia > Pedetidae > Pedetes > Pedetes capensis. The sequence continues at coordinate 13,938 of VMDO01025406.1, forward strand.
TGTCAGAATGAAACCCATTAAGTTGTACATTAAAAATTTCCAATAAAAAATAAAGTTCAGTCCATGGCCATTTGGCTGCATTGCACTTAGGCAGAATACCTTCTTTGAGTGACTGTGTGATTGAGGAGCATTTCACCTCATTTTGGGCAGGAAGCAGAGAAAGAGGGAACATAGGAAGAGGCCAGGGCAAGATATAGCCCCTATGATGCACCTGCAGGGACCTACTTCCTTCAACTAGATCCCACTTCTGAATAATGCCATCATATTACAAATTCATTAAGGGATTAATCCATTCATTAGGTCAGAGCCCTCCCTCGGGATCTAAGTGTCTCTGGATAAGCCATCATAGGTACACCAAAAGTGTTCTTTACTAATCTTCTAGATTTTTATCAATCCAATCAAATTGACAATTAAGTTTAATAATCAAAACATTTAACTTGTCCTTTTCTAGTGCCTCCAAATTAGTCCTCATGTTGCTACTAAGCAATCTGTTCAAAAGTAAAATGTGATCACAACATCTAATTAGTATTATTTCTTTAAATTACACATTGTAATCATAACTGATTTAATATTCCCAGCATAGCTGTTTTCTGCATCTCAGACCATATACTCTACTTCTCATGTTTTCTAATATTAGATATACTTCGAAATTTCCAGGTTAACATGAACTTTTCAAGCACAATTTAATAGTAGGAGATTTTCCTTAATAATTTGGAGACACGCATAATTTTCATAGCACCTCAAGTCATATGATAGAAATTGTTAATTTCAATTATTTAGGACCCTGCCAGTCACAACTTTTCAATAATAAAACTATAAATATAGATCAGTTGTATATGTATGTGGTTATATACACTGTCCAAATAAACATTAGTATGAATTCAACAGAATAAAAAATATTTAGTTATAATAAAATGATTGCAGAAGGCTCTATCCTCTAAAAGGTATATATAATTTAATGCCAGTGGGAAATATATATATTTTGCTCACTTTCATTTATAAGAATTTGGGAAGTGAGAAAGGAAAGACAGATTTATATTCATAAACATTTCCACTTCTTTTACATATGAAGTGGTGACACTCTGATTAAGTGATTCTGTTTGTTAAGTCTCAATAAAGAGCCTTTGTACATGCATAAGCAAACCCAGAGCTAAAGATTAAAAAGGAGGTTTAATTCATCTGTATGATGAAATAAAGGAAAGAACCAGAGCCAGTGTTGGAGGATAGAGAATAAGATCCTTCTCTTGTGTACTGGCAGAACCATGTCCAGAGGAGGAGTTCTGGGGATCATGATAATTTTCCAATAAGGTGGTTGAAGGACTAGGTATGAGATTAAGTTTTTAGAAATTTGTATGTTGAAAATCAGGGTGACCCAGTCCATTACCCTCAGAAAATTCTCTTATAAGGGGCTATGTTCTTTCTCTGGTTTTGAGTAGTTAGATCAATTAGTTCAATTAAGTATTATTTCAAAATTACTGATTAAAAACAATCTCAAAATCTCAAGAGTATATACAAATAAATATTTGCTTTTTGAGATTAACCAGTGGTTACTGAGCCAGATTTACTTTATTCAGTTAGTACTTGGTAGTATTCTGAGTATAGTTCAAATTTCCCCTGGATCAATGAGTTATTGTGGGCACATCCTTTTGATAGTGATGCCAAAAGTCCAAGAGAAAAAACATGCAGTAATTCTTCAGTTGTAGGATTGAAACTTACACTTCTGTCTATTATTTTACTAAACAAATCAAGTAAAAATCCTATGCTCAGATTCAACAGGTGAAATACAGTTTCAAAAAGATATCTAATAACCAATTTTAAATGTGTTTACTTTGCTTGGGGCTTATTTTGATCAGTTTGAGAAAAATCAGTTAGATTCTTATCTGACTTGGAGTCTAGATAAAGAAATAGTAAAGTTGAAGAATATTGGGTATTAGTAGGCTGATTGGTAATAGGAAATTTAATGGAGAGATGACTACAATTATGTAAATCTGAGACAATTGATAGGTATCTCGCAGAAGACATTCATTTTTCTCTGATTGTGAGATAATGGGATTGGAGCCACCTGTTTTTAAACCTTCAAAGTCAGAGCAAATTCAGGTAATACTTACTTTACATGGTCTAATGTAATGTATGTTAATTCTTTAAATATTGCCATAAAAAGTTATAGTTTATATATGTAATTATATTTTAATTAAATATTTTAAATATACTTTTAAAACTACAGAGTTGGTAGAAGGTTTTAGCTATGATTTAAAAAATATTGTTTTTGAATACCTAAATGGACTCAGGACCAGAGTTTTGTGGCAAATGAGAACTTGAGCATTCTAAAACCCCATGACAATGTCATGAACGAATAAAAATATCATTAGAGAAGTTTAGTCCTTCTACAATTTTGTAATAAAGATTTTTAATGTTTCTAAATTAAGCACTATTAAAATAAATTGATGAAATCTATGAGATAGGTGTATTCATGTGAAAATATTAGAAATAGCCAATGCTATACTTGCATTTAGACTAAGGATCTGTTTGATATACTTACTTGGAAAAATAATAGCATATTGGAATACCAAAAATCAGATAATAAACACTGTAGAAAGTCCAAAAGTATGTTAATAGTGATTAAAAAAATATACCAGTGTATCAAAGTTCTCTGTATCTTTATATTCTTAAGAGTAATAATATTATATTTATAATAAATACTTCTCATTTGTCTCTTTGGTTCAGTTAGGATTGTAATACTCCAAATTGATAAGTATAACAGTTGAATTAGACCCTCCTTTTAAAAAGAAAAATTATTGACTTACACTAAAATATTCCTGGTCTGCCTGCAGCCATACCACTCTGGAATCAGATCCTATCAGATCTCAGAAGCTGAACAGGATTGGGCCTGGTTAGTACTTGGATGGGAGACTGAGTGTGAACACCAGGCTTGGGAGAAGGACCCGGCAACCCACTCCCAAAAAACAGTCAGCCATTGAAAACTCTATGAATAGCAGAGAATTACTAGCAATACTGTTTCACCTGTTGTACATAGGGTCGCTATGAGTTGGACATCAACTCCCTGACACCTAACAACAATGACAGTGCATGATCTGCCAACATAGTACCCTGGCATTAAATCCCACCTGATCTTGGAAGCTAAGCAGTGTTGGCCTGGTTAGTCCTTAGATGAGAGACTGTCTAGGAATGCCAGGTGGTACAGGCTAGGGAGAAGGACCTGGAAATCCACTACTGAAACCATTCACCATTGAAAACCCTATCAACAGTAGAGAAGCATTGATATAGCACTGGGCATGACACATTGTCGAGGAGTGTTCCGTTCTGTTGTCTATAGGGTTGCTATGAGTCAGACCGACTCAACAGCACCTAAGAGTAACAACAGCAATAAGAACAACAACAACAATAAACTATGCATATTTAAAGTGCACAATTTGATAAATTTTGAGAAATGTATGCATCCCTTACAAACCAGATAACTACATAATTAAGATAATGAAAGTATACATTACCCACCCAAATTTCTTCATATCCCTTTATTATCTCTCCTCCTAGACACTACCCCTCTCACCCAGTCTGTCCCTATTTTCTGTCACTTTATATTTGTTGGAACTTCCCAGGACTTTATTTAAATATAATCATACAGTGCATGCTCTTAGTTGTCTGGTTTCCTTTGCTCAACATAAGCCTAATGATTCTGAGAATTCATCAATTTTTTATGCATGAATAATTTATTCTTTTCTAAGCTGGATAGTGTTTCATTGTGTGGAAATCTGCCAGCCTACAGATTAGCCTGCATGGACTATTCATAGTCTATTGATAGAAATTTTGGTGATTTTCAGCTTTTTTACTATGACAAATAAAGCTGTCATGAGCCTTGACATTCTATTCATTGTGTAGATATATGCTTCATTTCTCTTGAGTAAATGTCCTGGAGTAGGATGATTAGATCATATGGTGTTTTATGTTTAACTCTTTCAGAAACTGACAAATTGGTTTCCAAAGTGGTTGTTCTACTTTATTTACATTTCCTAACAGTTCTGTGCAACAATTCTGATCCCTCTATTTCCTAACAACTTTTTTTTTTCTTTTGCAATACTAGAGGCAGTTAAATCCAGGGCCTTGAGCATGCTAAGCAAACATTCTACCACTGACCTGCACCCGAGCTCCATTTTTATTTTTTATTTTAAGACAAAGTCTCACTTCTTTGCACAAGATGCTTCTGGCATCAAATTCAAGATCCTCCTGCATCAGCCTCCCAAGTCATTGGGATTACAGGCCTGTGCCACTGCACTCCTAACCAAATCATTTTAATTGTAGCTACTTCAATGGGTAGGTAATAGTATCTCACAGTAGCCTTCTTTGCATTTCCCTAATGATTAATGATATTAAACATCTTTATATGTGCTGATTTGTTGTATGTATGTCTTCTCTGGATATTCTTACTGAGCTTTACTATATTTTGTTGAATAAACGTTTCTTCCTTTGGTCTAAAGCCTTAAGGAAATTTGCCTACTACCACTTGTTAAATTTTAAATATAATATTTCTAGTTATGGCTGTTTTATGGGCAGAGAACTCCTCACAGCATAATTCCAGTAGTGGATTTAATTACTGAGTTTGAGAGCTCTTCATCTCTCTGTGCACAAGCTAGTTATGAGATATATGATTTTTATTTTTCTTTTCAGTCTGTGGATTGTCTTTTCTATCTCTAAAAAGTATTTTGGAAGAGTATATTTTAAGTATTTTAACAAAGTCCCATTTGACACATATTTCTTTTATAAATTATACTGTGATGTCATGGACAAAGTTTTGTTTGAGAAAAACTTAAAATAATTTTTCCTTTTTGTTCTAATGGTTTTATAATTTAAAGTTTTATAATCAAGTCTATGATCCAACTTGAGTTAATTCTTTATGGAGAGGCTATGACAAACAGACCTATGTGGTGGAAGTTGTCTTTATCCACTGAATTTCCTTTGCACATTGTTTTTCAAAATATATGCCCATAAATATGTAGGCCTATTCAGTCAACAGCTGGGCATTAGCTCAGCTGGTAGAGTGCTGCTCTGCAATCTCTGAGGACCCGGATTTGATCCCCAGCACTGCAAAAATGGGAGAGGGAAATGGCAATCCACTCTCAAAGCAAAACTGAAACAATCAGCCATTGAAAACGCTATGAAGGTTGCTGAGTTGGACACAACTCTATGGCATCTAACAAAAACAACTCAGTCAATGTTCTTGCTTTATAAACCTATATTTTCAAGCTGATTTTGACACCACATTTTCATGATTATTGAAGGATGACAGTAAGACTTAAAATAAGGAATTTTGATTTGAATTTCATTGACTATGTATAGAAAGATACATAAATTCATAGATAGATGAAAATACATAGAAAAAGAAGAAATAGTATATTTAAACAGATATTGAAAATGTTAGATTAAAAATGTCTTTTCACTCCAAACAAAATCAAGTTATGAAATAGATACATACATAACTGCTTATTTTAATTGAAGTTTCTTTAAAAAGACACTAAAGAGAGCTGGGCACGATGGTACAGGCCTATAATCCCAGCAACTCGGGTGACAGAGGTAGGAGGATCCCAAATTCGAGACCAGGGGCTGTCTGAGTAATTTTGTGAGACTTGGTCTCAAAAAGTAAACAAAGAAACAACAACAACAAAAAGAATGGGCTAGGGGCATGCAGTGATCCAGCACTTGCAAAGCATGCAAGTGCGAGGCCCTGGGTTCAACCCCAAGTACTAAAAAAAAAAAAGAGAAGACACCGAAGAGGAATCATTCTCATTATTTTAGATTTTTCCAAAAATTAAACAAGGACAACATAAATTAAAAACATACATTTTGGGTGGATATCACTCAGCAAAATATAAACCAACAAAATCTATGATGGGATATTATGAATTATCAAAGTTAAGTTTAGCCTAGAAGTGTAAAATGTACTTATAAAAGAAGTGATCCTAATATTTCATGGCACAGATTAAGATAGGAAGAGCTTAAAATTATTTCAATTGATTCTACAAATATAAAATTCACTATGTATTCATAATCATTTCGCTTAACATGGTAATGGAGAAAGTCAGTTCCACTATGATGAAAAATATCTACCAAAAACATTGATAAGGGAATTATGTTTAAGATTAGAAGAAAGACAAATATTTTACATTTCAACTTAATTGTAAAATTATACTGTAGTATATTAGACAAGAAGATAATAAATTATAACAAGATTAAAAAGGAAGAAATGCAATATTATGCTCACATGGTATAATCAGTATGTCAGAATATAAATGTGATGAACATATACAACATATTTTCTTAGTGTTATGAAATATATACAGAATTAATATAAATATATATGGAATCTAGCTGCACTTTTATGCTTTATGTAAGATAGTATATATAACATGTTAATGTATTATTTTATACATTAGCAAATAGCTTTTAGTAACATAATTCTTATATATGCTATTTCTTACATATTAGCAGCAATAATTTGGAAAAAATAATTTAAGGATTCTATTTCATAAAGCACTAAGTTTATAAAGTATCTAAATAAATCTAAAATTTTGTATGTGTTGTAGTAGTAAAATGTATAAAACTTGATATTAATATATATGCCAATTCATGTTATTAATATGTATGATATATATTTATGTATAGTATAGATTTTATGCCTGCAGCTGTAGGCCTGTGGCATTTGATCCTGTCAGATCTCAGAGGCTAAGCAGGGCAGAGAAGCACTGACAATAGTGTTTCCCCTGTTGTACAGAGGGTCGCTATGAGCCGACTCGACGACACCTAACAACAACGACATAGATTTTATATTAAGAATAAACAGGAAATTTCAAAAATATATGAAATAACCAAACATTTGATGGTAAAATACATATATAATACATATTTTATGCATATGTTTTACTAACAGATATTATTGGTGATCATGGACATCAATATCTGGACAACAATTTGCACTTGTCAGGAAAAGAAGAGGAAAGAAATTTGTCTGGCTTTAAGTACAAATGTAATAACTATTTCATTTGGAAAAAAAGAATGCATTTGAAGAAAAGAAAAAAGATATATATAGATATAGGTGTTAATTTAGGCGATGATTTGAAAAACATTTTCTTTAAAGAGACAGTAAATACCTTAGACATATGAGCCATGTGATCTCTGTTGCAACTACTCAATTCTGCTCTCATAGCCTGTATTTGTCAGCTTCATGTTACTACAACAAACATCTCAGGCAGTTAATTTGTGAAGACAAAATGGTTATTTACCTCACAGTTCTGGAGGCTAAAGGTTATGATTGGTTTCATAGGGACCTATGGAGAGGACTGCACAACATGCAAGGAGTACCTGACAGGGAAAAAGCACTCACCCTGTGAGCCAGAAAGCAGAAAGAGATGTTGTTGGATGAGGTTCCACCATCCCCTTTTACAGCATGCCCACAATGACCTGAGAACTTTCCACTAAGCGCACCCTCTCAAAGATTCCACTGGCAGTCACAGCCTTAATGAACGGACCTTTGGGGGATAGTCATTCTAACCACATCACATATAGGCAATTTGCGAATGAAAATGGCTTTGCTCCAATAGACTGAAACTCATGGAAACTATAATGAGAATTTTATATATTTTTATGTATTGACAATATTCTTTTGATTCCTCTATATCATCTTAAACTATAAAATTTATTCTTAGATCTGGTACTTAAAAAACAAGCATTTGCCAACTGCTTCTGATCTAGTGAATATCTATGAAGCATATGTACAAAATTTCCAACTGCATAGTGACTATAGCAATGAAGAAAGATGACACAAATAATTGCATAAATATACAATATAACTTCAGAAGAAGAAAAGTACTGTGAAGAAAAATAAAGGTACAGGGGAACAAAAAGAGTGGGGATTTTATTTTTAAAAAGGGTAAGTTAAAAAAATTATCGCCTCAGAAGAATTTGAAGCAAAAGTGAGAATGAAGCAAAATTTGGAGTCATGAAAAGTCTAGGGACACAGTAGTCTGTACAGAGTGAACAGTAAATGGAATGAATCCAAAATGTAAATTCACTGGACTTCTTGAATGAGGATCATGTAGTCCAATGAGACTGACTAGATGTGAGACATAAAGTGGCAGGGATGGGCTGAGAGGGTCTTAGAGGCTAGAGTGAAGTAATGATTCTTTTGGTGTTGTTTTGGGAGGCTTATGGGAGAATATCAAAGTTTGAAGCATGAGCCAAGGTATTTATTAAAAATGTTACTATATCCAGGTGCTGTGGTACCTGTAATCCCAGCAACTCAGGAGGCTGAGTCAGGAGAATTCCTGGTCCCAAGCCAGAGGCAGTCTGCATGATTTATTGATAAACTGTGTTAAAATAAAAAATTAAAAAGGAGCTGTGAGTGCAGCTCATTCATAAAGTACTTGCACAAGGCCCTGGTTCAACACCCCAGTGCTGCTGCACTCCCATAAAAAAAAGTCACTCTAAATACTTATATTGAATAGATGTAGAAGCAGCAGAACTAAACAGGAAACTATACACAAGCTTGAGTGAGAGGTGGTGGTGGTTTGAGCATTATATTTAAAAGAATAAATTCTGAGACAGGGATATAGTTTTATGGTATTTTAAAAGTCTACATTTAATAAAGCAAAATATTTATATAAAATGTGACTCAGGGTAATCATGTCATAGCCAAACAACTTTTATGGGCTATAAATATTTTGAAAAAATATGAAGAACTTTTTGTTAATCATCTCATTATTTCTATGTGAGTTTATGTTGAATTTCATTACAATATAGTATGAAAATATTGGATTTTGAGGCTACTTGGGATATAAAGCATAGGTTAATTGGGCCACTGTCCAGATTCCTTAAAGTTTTAGCCAATACTTTCTCCCTTTCCTTTCCTCAGAGAGTTTACTATTAAGTGAATTTATGAAACGTATATATACATGGCAAGTCCACTCCTGAAACAATCCCAGGTCAGTGTTTAAAAACTCTATTAATAACTGAGAAGCATTGACATAGTAGTAGGCATGACACAGTGTCAGGAAGTGTTTTATTCTGTTGCAATAAGGTTGCTCTGAGTTAGACCTGACTCAACAGCACCTAACAACAACATATATACTTACTTCCTCCCCCAGCCTCCTTACCCCCAATGGAAATCTGTGAATGGTAATCTCATTCTTTTTCTTAATGTAATAAATTACTAAAACAGAGAAGCAAATGATTTTTATGATGTATTGAAGATAAAATACATTAAGTCATAAATTAGTTCATATTTCTTATTATTAGAGATAAATATAGATTTATCTAATATTTATCTAATATAAATTAGAGATAAATTATACTTAGGAGATTAAATTATTGCTTGAGTTGACTTGCATTTCTACACTCATCTGCATTTTCATTTCAAGAAATATTTTAAGTTAATGTAATAAATATTTAGTGAAAGACATTTTTGTATGAATTTCCAATTTAAGACTATAATAGTAAGGGAAAACTACATAGCTGTGGGGCATCGCCCTGCCTCTGGACTTGCTCTGGCCATGAGCGGGAACCGGTGGCCAAAGACCCGTCTTCTGGTGAGGGGAAGCCTGGCTCCCAGGAACTGTGCCACCCAGAAAGGAGGCTTACACTCACTGCTGCTCCGAGAAGCCTTGAAAAAGGCAGGCTCAGAGACTTCTGCCCACAGTGGCTCCTTGCTTCTTTTCTTCCCAAGGAAAACGCCCACTCCAAATGCTCTTCAGCTCTTTATTTCTTCCTTGTCTGTTCCGGGTGATGGAATGGACCCAGACTGCTCTGTGTACTGCCCTTATATACTCTTCTGGGGACCAATAAGAGGCAGTTACCCCATATGGATTTCAGCCAATCTGAGGGGATATTCAAATTTGGTTTTGTAAAAGTAGCCAATCAGGGGTGGTTCCAGAATGGTCTAATGAGGAGTCGTTCTGGGGTTTGGAAACAGCCAATCGGTGTCGAGGGGTCTGAGGCAAGGGAATAGATGCCAGAGACATCTTGGGGAGCTCAAGGACCCTGAGTTCCCAGATGTAGGGCAAAGGTGACTGCCTGGGAACAAGCCTCAGTCCTCCAAGGGGCCTACATAGGCCCCGGGGCAAACTACCTCTCTAGGCAGTGCCCTACACATAGCTCCATCTTTTCTTTTTCTTAATGTAATAAATTACTAAAACAGAGAAGCAAATGATTTTTATGATATCCAATGACATTATAGAAATTTAATACAAAGCTAATCAACTTTACTTTTAAGCTTAGGTGACATAATATTTTGTTAGATTTTTAAATCAAATACAGTGTAAATCTTCATCTTGAAAGAAGACTTTTACAAAAAGACAAATTATTTCCTAAATAGAGCTTTAGTCTTGTTAGGAAAAGATTTTAACATTATAACAAATCAGATAAAGGATAGAGATTTACTTGTCTCAAGGGACTCACAGTCTTTTTTAGGTGACTTTTAAAGGTCTTTTTTGCGTGGAAGATGTAGAAGACTAAGAAATAAAGTAATAAACTGACTGTTCATGATTCATGCTAATAAGATAGTGAAGTCAGAATGCATGCATACATTATAAATGCACAAAAAGCAGCTCAGCTAATTCCTCCAAGGTGAAATTTATGCATTTCTTTGCTGAAGAAGTACAGGTTGTGATAAATTGCAGTGCTCCTGGGAATGAGAATATCAGAGTCCTGGTACCATATCCTGTTGCCAGATCATTTAAGATGTGTAGGGATTTGTGTAAGCCCCTAAGCATTTTTTGGGTGTGCATGTATTTCCACTTTATAGTACTGTTGTGTAAATCTCACAAACAGACAACAGCATTAAAGTTGGATGTTCTGTAAGGATCTCTGTGATTTGCAACTTAACACAACACAGAATCTTGAGTTTTGAGGGAGAAGTATGAATTGATGTTTAATACTCTGAGTACTCTCTTATATCTCATGAACATATCCTAGCTGAGAAGAAGTAATTTGAGTATACCAATGGAAAAATTGCACAAATGTCTCCATCTTACATAATTTTCAATCTTTTACTTGCATAATTGACTAATCAAATGGGCTAGTATCTTCAAAGGTTGGGGCTAGAACAACTTTCACATAGGAATTTTTAGTCTAACACAATGTTAATAAATTTCCACTGTGAATGACAAAAATGGTATAGACACAGGAACCTTGGCATACATCTGTAATCACAGACACTCAGTAGGGTGAGGCAGGAGGATTGTGAGTTCAAGGCTAGAAGCAGCCTGCCCAAGTTAACAAAATCCTGTCTGAGAAGGATAGAGAGAGAGAGAGAGAGAGAGAGAGAGAGAGAGAGAGAGAGAGAGAACAAAAGAAGGAAAGAAGGAAGGAAGGAAGGTAGGAAGAAAGGAAGGAAGGAAAGAAAAGGAGGGAGGGAGGGAGAAAGGAAGAAAGGAAAAGGGGCTGGAGTGCAGCTCAGTGGTAGAGCACTTATCTTGCATGCATGAAGTGCTGGGATCAACCCCCAACTCAAATCAATGAAAAAGAAACTAGTATACAGAAAATGATTGACATTAGCTTACTTCAATAATAAAATAAATCAATAACGTAAAAAATTTTGATTGCAAGAATATTCAACTTCTTTTAATATTTCAAATATCTGAACAGATGCTTCTTAGCAGGTAATAGTTATTGATATTTACCATTTTAAATTAAAGAATAAGCCTTTAAAGTGTTTATTTAGAAAACTAGTAAAAATAATAAGCTAATTATATTACCAAAACTGACAGATTAAAAAATGTAACCCCTCTCAAAATTGTGGAAAGACTGGCATACTTTTACATTCTGGAATTCTTTTCTATTTTTTCCAATTATTTTGAATGTCTAGCATGATAGAAAATATCAATTTGGCAGGCATAGTGACTTATATCTATAATCCAAGCATTTGGAGAGCTGAGGAGGGAGGATCGTAGAGGTCAATGACAGCCTGGACTCCATAGTGTGTTCTATGCCAGTTAAGGTAGACAGAAAGGCCCTGCAAAAAAAAAAAAAAAATCAGATATCAATCTGTCTCAAATTAATCTGTTGAGATATGTTGTTTTGGCTGAAGGATGGGAGGAAATAGAGGATTTTTGTTTCGTTTTGTTTTGTTTTTGTTTGTTTTTTATAAATGTTTAGCTGGAAAGGGCTGCAGTATTTTAATAGATTTTAGGCAAATATGGCTTTTCTTAGTTACCACATTTAACCAAACAAATGTGATAATATTCTTCCTTTAAAAACTTTTTACTCTGTTTCATGAAAAATCAAACACTCAACATGAAATTTTCTTACATTTGCAAATATGCCCACAAGAAAAGTGATCTCAGAGTGAATGCAAACAACAGTCTTTGGAGTTTATAATCTAAGGAGATTTTCCAAATCCCAGCAAAGATGAAGAAAATCAGGAGAGTCAGAACTCCAAAAAAGGAGAGATACATGGAAAAAGAGTTCCAGAGATCCGCAAAGATATACTTCAGTCTTTAATTGAATACTGATTGGATAATTCATGTGAGAATAATATCTGAATCTGGAGAAAGACCTCCCAGATATTAGCAGGCAGATTAGTCATGGGAACTAACAAAAGGCATAATAGTTTGTGTCTGCCAGACAGAGTAGAAAAATGTCATAATATGTGCTATATTGCTTAAAGTACTCAGTCTTCTATTATCTCAGTATCAATGAAAAATTAGCCCTGGCTAAAAGTTATTCTGATCCAGTCTAAGAAATTTGTTGTTGTTAGGTGCTATCCAGTCATGTCCGATTCATTGTGACCCTCATAAGGTTTTCAATGGCTGATTGTTCTGGGATTGTCTTGGGAATGGATTGCCACATCCTTCTCCCATTTTTGTGGTGCTGGGAATCAAGCTCTGGATCCCAGAGGCTGCAGATCAGTGCTCTACCAACTGAGCTAAATCCCAGCCCTTAGTCTTAGAAAGAGGAGAAACAAATTTTGAAGAGATCAAAATTATCTAAATAATTTAACTGCATCCCAGAACAAATCTCAAGAATGCAGCTATCTATTATTGGCAAATATACTAAAAACATATATTGGAAAAGAGAGTGCTTCTTCACTTGGTGCTAGGAAAACTGGATATTGACATATAGAAGATTGAAACTCAATTCCTATCCATAACCCTGAACAAAACTCAACTCAAAAGGAACTAAAGATTTAGTATAAGACTTGAAAAGGTAGGTGGGCTCCCAGGCACATGCCTCCTTAATCACAGTGACTTGTGAAGTTGAGGCAGAAGGATCTCAAGTTTGAAGCCAGTATGTTGCAACCTAAGCAACAAACTGAGACTGTATCAATTTTTTTTTTTAAGAGAAGGAATGACTGGGTTCAGCTCAGTGGTGGAGCACTAACCTACTATGAGTTAGATCGTGGTTTGAAATCCCATGTCCCTCAAGAAGAAAAATAACAGACATGAAGATATGAAACTACTGGAGGAAAACATAAGGGAAACTTTAAGATTTAGTCATAGGCAATGACTTTCTCAGCAGGACTCCAATAACTCAGGAACTAAGATTAAGAATTGAATAAAGGGATTCCATCAAATTGAAAAGCTCTCCACAACAAAAGAAACAATCAATAGAATAAAGAGATAAGTGGGAGAGTGGAAGACAAATCTTTGCCAAATATTCATCGAACAGAGCATTAATATCTACAATATAGAAAGAACTGAAAAAATCAAGAAAAAAAAGAATAACTAATCTAATCAACAAATGGACAATGTAAATGAATGGGCACTTTTCAAATGAAAAGTTCAAGTAGCAAATAAATACATGAAAAATATTCAACCATTTGTGACAATGCTTAGCCATCCGGGAAATACAAATCAAACTACACTGAGATTCCACCTATCCTAGTCAGGATGGCTATTACCAGTACAACCAGTAACAACAAATGCTGGTAAAAATAAAAGAGAAAATGATTCCTTATTTACATTGTTGTTGTTGTTAGGTGCTGTCCATGGGTGTCTGACTCATAGTGACCCTATATACAACAGGCAAAACAATATTTTCAGTGCTTCTCTTCTATTCATAGGGTTTTAATGGCAGATTGATTTTTGGGAGTGGGTTCCCAGGTCTTTCTCCCATTATTTACATTAGTAGCAACATAAATTAATCCAGTCACTATGGAATTCAGTATAGAGGTTCTTCAAAAAACTAAAATTAATAGAATTTCCACAAGATCCAATTAAACTATTTCTGGATATATATATATATATATATATATATATATATATATATATATATATATATATATATATATATATATATATATATATATATATAT